>VWZE01013833.1:48485-59845 GCA_013396675.1 Eubucco bourcierii | reverse complement strand
GCTGGAAGGGACCTCAAAAGCTCATTCAGTCCAACCCCTCTGCTAGACTTGGATCTCCTATACCAGACCACGCAGGAATGTGTCCAGGTGGGTTTTGAATATCTCCAGAGAGGGAGACTCCACAACCTCCCTGAACAGCCTGTTCCAGTGTTCTGTCACCCTCACAGTGGAAAAAATTCCTCCTCATGCTTACATTAAACTTCCTATGCCTCATGAAGTATTACTATAATAAATTTGAAACCTGAGGGGTGTGCTGGTTTGAGGCTAATTGGAATATTTTAATGGAGAAAATTATATCATAGGCTGTGAAAAGAAAACAATGGTGATGTCTGCTTCACTCATAGGCTTGCTGAGATGTTTAAGAATACAAAACGTAGATAGGACACTTGGGCTCAGACACTCTCAGGCTCTCTAGCTTCTTGCCTTCTCCTCTCTGCCAAGTAACCTCACTAACCACTTTCCTTCTAACCCCCCTGGCAGATCCTCCAAACTCATCTTGAGAGTAAGCCAGATCCTGGGGTAAGGTAGAGTGATGTGAAGAAGGTGGAAGGGTGGCTGGGAGCCCATTCTGGGGACTCTGGTTTCTGGGAGGGGAGTTGTTTCTGTGTTACATGTAACTTGTTGTCTGTAGTGTATATCTCTGCTTGTATATTGTGCTCAGCTGTAAATAGAGCTTCATTCCTTAACTTCCAGCTGGCTGAGTTCTAGTCTGGGTCTTTTTTCAAAGTTGGGGGGGCAGGGAACTCCCAAACCCCCACGAGAGGACATCCAGATTCTGTGGATTTAGTCTACACGGAAAGAAAAACCTCTGGATAAAAACTGAGTTGCTCATAATTTACAGACATTATTAACAATGTGTTACAGAGACAGATGTTCTGGTTGGAATTAACTTCAAAACGTGTTTCTTGTTTCCAGCATGGTTTCTTGCCCTACCTCTATTGATATTTGAAATAATGTCTTTTTCTAAAGAAGTTCAGTTCTGTTTATTGGAAACTGACTTTTTTTTTTTTTTTTAAATGAGTCAAAAAATAAATCTGATCCCAAGAGTAAGCTAAGAATGCATGGAAACAATTACTAGCTTGAATTTTGGGGAAGGAAGATAATTTTCACCTTTGCAAAGCAATTGGGGATGAGAATACCTACATGGAGAACCACATAGTCCAGGAAATTCGATATTCACGCTTTCAACATGGTGGATGTCAGTGTGCAAGTAGCATTTTTTAAGTGACATGGCAAAGTGAGACCCTTTGGTACACGAGCCTCTGTCAATCTGGTGTAAAGCTGAGGTGCAGCACATCAGGTCAGACAGGAGTATCCACACTCTAGGTCTGGTATGAAGCTACCTTTGCTGCTGTAACCTTTCTAATTTGACAAGATGGGGAACTCTCTTCTTCACCTTGTGCTCCTGAGGTTGAACATCTCCTTATGCTGATAGATTTTTTGTACACATTCCTTTCAATATATTGAAAATGGAAAGACTTACTTTCTTCTGAGGAGGAAAGTTGACTGTTTCATGGAAAAGGAAGTGTGATTTTATTGAAGACAGGAATTTCCAGGGTGCGTCTATCCAGTCATAGAGCTATATTTGAGGAAATAGACCTCACCAACCTCATCACATAGTGTGTAAGAATGAGATGAACAATAGAGAATGAGGATTTTGGGCAGGTTTATCTGTTGAGATGCTTGCAGGTAGTTCTTTTAAACAAGCTTAATCAGATAAACCAATGTATCTCTCATAGAGAAGTCTTTTGAATACTCATAATGTGTCTATTCAGGTGTTTGTACAATTCATGGTGGAATTAATTCGTAATGGAATACAATAACATTTTACTACACATAAGGAAAGAAAGCTGAAGATTACTATGGCATGTGCTTACCACCTTGAATATGTGTTTAAGCATCTATCAGTTGTTGGGGTTTTTTTTAAGTAGCAAATCTGACTAATTCTCATGCATGCCATGCCAAAAGTCATATTCTATTTTCAGATTGATATATGACATAGTCATGGATAACTTGATAAACAGGAGAATTCTTGGAGAATCTCCAAACCCAACTGTTCATCTTGAATGACTGTAAGATGGTCCCTGATTATTGCTTTAAGGTTTCAGAATGCATCTACTATTCAAATTGTCAGCAGAAACGGGCTCAAGTACTCTAACTGATTAGGAAGGACTGAAACACAATGCAAAGCACTTTGTTTACCAAATGAGTCTTTTCCTGCTTGTATTTGCATGCACACAACTCTAAAATGTCATAATTCAAGTGGCAATTAAAGCAAAATGTGCAAATTGGGTGATTCTGCATGCAGCTGGCCAGTTGTGCATGCACAATTACCCAGATTACAAACACAATCATGCTTATTCCATGCACAAATAAGGCATATAAATGTGCCTCAGTGGTGTAAAAATTGTCTCTATTTTGCATCACAGGATGATTTTCAGATAAAGCTATAATAAACCTGAGGATCTTTTGTCACAGTCAGAAAGTTACTTGCTAGTGAGGACGTCACTTAAAACTGTGAGATACTGGCTTGCCTTGTGGGATTTTGATTCTTCAAAGTCAAAAGGAGCCAAAGGGAGACTTAAAAAGTTAGTGTTTATAGTAAGAAGTTTAACTTACAGTTAAACAACGTTGTCAGAAAGTACTTATTCTAAAAACAGTTGCTTAGCTTGCTCTTTCAACATGAATAATTGAGTTGAGCTTTGTATTATTGGAAGGTATATTTATTTCTGGTAGCGAACCGGTCACAGTTCAGCAATTTTTAGTTACGTAGATAGGAAATTTATATTCAACTATAATGTTACAAATCACTTCATGTCCTCCCTTGTTTGCTCACAGAAACAGTGGAAAAAGGTTTAGAACAGCAACACATACAACTGTGCCTGAATAAGACTCAAATCTTCACTCAAAACTTAATGTGTTAGTTGAAAGGTTTCACATGGAAAAGTAAACCACAAAAGAATGAACCTGGTCTAGTTGAGATGTCCCTGCTGACTGCAGGGGGTTGTTGGACTAGATGACCTTTGGAGCAGGTCCAGAGGAGGTCACGAAGATGCTCAGAGGGCTGGAGCAGCTCTGCTATAAGGACAGGCTGAGAGTTGGGGCTCTGCAGATTGGAGAAGAGAAGGCTTCCAGGAGACCTTAGAGTAGCCTTCCAGTATCTGAAGGGGGCCTACAGGAAGGCTGAGGAGGGACTATTGACAAGGTGTTGCAATGACAGGACAAGGGGCAATGGGTTTAAACTGGCAGAGGGGAGACTGAAACTGGATGTTAGGAGGAAGTTCTTTCCAGTGAGAGTGGTGAGACACTGGCACAGGTTGCCCAGGGAGGTTGTGGCTGATCCCTTCCTGAAGGTGTTCAAGGCCAGGTTGGGCAAGTCCTTGAGTGAGCTGTACTAGTGGGAGGTGTCCCTGCCTGTGGCATGGGGTTGGAACTAGATGATCTTTGAGGTCTCTTCCAACCTTACCGTTCTGTGATTCTCAAACCATTCTACGATTCTATGAATGCATTTTCGTATTATCCTATCTAAACAGGCTGAACTTGAACTGGGAAAAAAAAAAAAAAATAAATATCCTTGTTGATGAAGAATGGTTGCAGCACACTCCTGATAGATTTGGTAAGGAGATGGGAGTAGCTGCATTGAAAGGACTAAGCATAAGATAACTGTAGGTCTAAGAGTGGGTGACACGATACCTTCAGGCCCTAAGACTCTTACCAATGGTTGTGGAGGTGGGGAAGGGAATAAACTAATAGAGATTTACACTTTGGGGCCAGCCTTCTTGAAATAAATTAATCTCTGCTGGGGAAGCACATACCAACTCACAGATGAATAACTTCAGAAATTGTCAGCTTGAACATCTCAGCTAAAAATTAATTAGCTGAAATGATCATTGCTATGTGCACTAACACAGTCCCCTCTGACTATGTGGAGAAGATCACATTGCTAATGAAGAGAGAATGCCTCAAGGTTTGCAGTCAGTAGTGCATGCCTTTGTGAGCTCTTCTGGAGTGCTAAATGTAATCTCAAAGATCTGGGACAGAGGCAAAATGTTTCTCAAGAATACAGTACCCACTTTACTGGACACATTTATATATAGGTCATTCTAACATTCAGAGGAAGGAAATAAAGCCAACTAAAGGCTTATTTCTTCTTGTAGACATAAGTGAGAAATTCTCCTTCCGCTCTGTCTCTGATGTCACTCTTCTGGGCCTGGACACAGCCTAACACAGAACTGCTGCTTCAAAGCATTTATAATTCAAATAGTCCTGACTGACTTCAATAGTAGATTTCTATTTAAAATAAATGACTAAAAAAATCTTTCTGTGTGGTAGACTGAGAGCTGGGAAGATGGGTTATCTTGGCCTTAGGCTATATAAATAACTATATAGGCACTGATCATCAGCTCTTCCTTCTTTCAGATTTCTTTCTCTGGTACTTCAGCTTCACACATCATCTTTCTTTTCCAAGCACTCAATTCTTAGTCACCTGAATAATTCTTTGTCTATTATTCTTACTTTTCAAAGTACTTTGGACATAGCCAGGATCTGCACCAGGCTAAGGAGCCCCAAGACTGGTGAGGCACTGGAACAGGCTGCCCAGGGAGGTTGTGGCTGCTCCCTGCCTGGAGGTGTTCAAGGCCAGGTTGGAGGACGCCTTGAGTGACCTGTACTAGTGGGAGGTGTCCCTGCCCATGGCAGGGGGTTGGAACTGGATGATCCTTGAGGTCCCTTCCAACCTTGCCATTCTATGATTCTACGAGTGTGTGTGGGTGTGTGTGCTGAGAAAGGCAAGACAACAAATACTTTTTGGGGAAAAAGTCCTCATGAGAAAGTCAGGAAGATGAACTGTGACCACTTTTATGTCCAAACAGTGGGAAAAAAAGTGGAATGAACACCAATAAAACTTCTGATACCTGAAGAGATTACTTATTCATCAGAAGGTTGATTTAAACCCATCAAGCTGATGTGCAGGACATTTCCTATCACAACCACAGCTACTCAAACAACATTTTGAGGTCTCAGAGTTAAATTGATTGCCTCTAAATATTATCTGCTATTAATAAAAAGAAAATAGCTCTTTCTCTTTTTTTTTTTTTGGCAGCAGATTTTACCTTGTTTCATCTAAAATATGATTCCTTAATGCATGCAATTTTTACATAGGCAGGCCAGCTATGAAGGCTAAAAACGTGTATCAGTGGTAAATGTGATTATAAAAGGTTCTTTAATGAACTCCAAATTATACTTCATAATGACCCCAAACTGATTCCAGCCCAGGGGCTTGCAGCTGCGACTGTACAGTTCTTAGTCCTGACTCCCATGGAGTGATACCATCCCCTGATTTGTAAGCCTCTCCAGTGGCTCTCTGTCTCTGCTTATTTCATCCACCCAGACAATTTCTAGTAGGACTATTGAAATGATACCAGTGCAGGCATGAAATGATACCTGGATCCTAGCCAAAGAGTTCACCTGGCCCCATCTCTTCTACAATTGGAAGCAGCTGATAAAGCAGAGGGATGTAGCATTGCTGATAAAGGAACTGGTCTGTCTTGCACATGTTGCTATGTCCACTGAAGGCCCTCTCAATTACTTTACCAAGCTAAACAGCAAGCAGAGGTGTTATTTTTTATTTTTCCCCCTAATATTTTATCACAGTGATGCAGCTGGTGCTTCACCTGACAGCAAGCTCTTCTAAGACCAGCATAGTGTTCTTTCTATAGGAGGTTATTCACTTTACAGTAATTTAAATGTGATCTAAAAAGTAACATGACTTTCCTTCTTAAACTAGAACTTTTAGGTAATGCCACTGAACTGAGCAATTCTCTCAGAACAGTAATTTTTAAAAAGCCACTTCTAGTACAAAATTATCACCTCTCTGGCCATGCATTTGCCATTGGGCAATACTAACACCATTTTGTAACCTTTCCACACTAAGTGTCAGCAGCTTTTTGTGTAGCTGTGCTCTTGTCCGTGTTCTGCCACACCCCCAGTAGCGAGTTGTCTAGGCGAAATGATAGCAGAATGTTAGCTGTTTCTCTCTTACTCATCTCTGGGTAATATTTTTATGTTACAAATTATGGTGGATGATCATCAAAACCCTGAACCCCTCCCCAAAGTGATTATAGTTGTAGGAAATAAAGGAATATTTAGTCTGTGGAAGTGGTTCAAATGGAATGAGATGATCCTTGCTCAAAGGAGCTTTCAGTGCAACTCTAAGGTAAGGAATGCAGAGGTGGAAAGTAGAAAGGAATTGGCTAATTAGAATGGGTAATAGTGATTTCTGTTTCTGGTGGCTTTTTTTGGTGTTGGGGAAGGTTTTAAGCGTCATGGTGATGTCATGGAGACTTACAAAGAGAGAAGTCAAGGAAGGTTAATGGTGAGGCTTGGTTTTAACCACTTTGACTAAATACATTGATGTTTGAAAGCTAACCCGTGACTGACTCATTTAATATTTGAAAGAAGTGGTTACCACTTCATGCTGAAGAAATTCTGCAGGTACCAAATACCTGAAACATACAACAAACTGAATGACTTACATACAACAGACTGAATGCAAACCTATGGTATGTACAGTCACCTGGTATGCTCCCATTAGGTGTCTGTGACTTCATCCTGTCACACACTTCCATGCATGTTTGGGGTTTCTTCCTGATAAAATTTGGACATGTGAGCTGGATGGGAACTGCTGTGCCCTCCAGGAGACTCGATAAGAACACTGAGCCCAGGACTGTGGGACATAGTGCAGTGAATTCCTACCATGTATTGCAGGTATATACAGCACAGGCAATAAATTGGTCCCAAATTTGTTGCTGACCCAACATAACTACCTTGGGAAATGGGCTTGCCTAGGTTTATGGGGCGTTGCTTTCCAGCATGTGAAGCACCATGTTTAACAAGCGTGGATGAGAACCTGATGCTCCGAATTAATCATAGTATAACATCAATCTCCTTGTCCAAGTGTTCAAAACAAAAACTTCTTCCTGAATGTCAAAAAATAAAGGAGATTAGTGAAAGTGTTGTGTTTCTGAAGTTCTAAGTGACTGCTATGAACATAATTTCAAAGATAATTTTAGATATCTTGTTGGATTTGCTTCCGAAACAAAGTGTGGCATTGCAAAAATGGAAATCTTTAATTGCCTATCAATGAATGGTCTAACCAAAAGTAGAATAAGTAGAATAATGATTGAAGAATCCACTTTATACTCAGTAGTGTGTGTGTATATATATACATATAATACATATAAGAGGTACTTGAGATATATATATATATATATATTGATGTACTTGATGTAACATGTCCAGAGAAGGGCAACGAGGCTGGTGAGAGGCATCGAACACAAACCCTATGAAGTAAGGCTGAGGGCACTGGGATTGTTTATNGCTGGGATGGGCTGCCCAGAGAGGTGGTGGAGTCACCGTCCCTGGAGGTGTTCAAGGAGGGTTTGGACATGGCACTTGGTGTCATGGTCTAATCTTGAGGTATGTGGTAACGGGTTGGACTTGGTGATCTTTGAGGTCACTTCCAACCTTGGTGATACTGTGATATATATATATATATAATATCTATATAAAAAAAATATATAATATTACTTTTTTTCATTAGGGTTATAGTGTTCACTTGAATGATTTGATTGCTGTAGTCAAATAAAAAAAACACCTCCCAAACAAAACCAAGAAACCTGTTGATATAAACTTAGCTGTTGATACAATCAAGTGACCTGTCACATCACAACAAATGTGTGCTTGTGTGGGTTTGGGTTGTTTGGTTTTGTTTTGTGGTTTGTTTTTTCTCCCCTGATTTAGTTGGCTTCTGAAGTAATCTCAGATAAGCTTAAGTTTCAAATAACCTTGCTGTCTACACATTGGAGTGTTGCTAGCTAAAAGAATCAGAAATATTTTTATATTAATGCCTATATAATATTATCAATGGGATGCAAATGAGGTTATGCAAAAAAAGGACACAGACAGATGGTTTCTTTTTACCTGTGTCATTGAGTCAGGAAATGTGCTATGAAAGAATGATTTAAAATGCTCTTTAGACTGCACCGGCTCTGAAAATAACTTGGGCAATGCCTGAGCTGTCACAGATGTTTGAACACTGACAGAGTTAATGACCAATATGGATCCATGAAGAAGCTGCAGGTGCAACAGAGCTGTGTCCTGCTTTTATTATGAGCTTTTTCAAATTGCAGTTGTTTACTTTTTTCTTCAATACAAATTTGCTTAAGCCTCCTGAACTTTTATAGACTTGCAAAGAAGATGTGTGGAGGGGAAACAGCTCTTAGTTGTGATGCTGTCATCCTTCAGTCTCTTGTTTCTCAGGACTTTAAACTCCCGAGGGCAAGGAGCTTGTCTCCTTGGGTGTTTGTTCTACTTAAAACAAAGAAGCACCGATGTCTATTGGTGGCAGAGATACATTACTGCTGAGATGGTAATTGAGCAAATAACTGCACTGTAGGAGCAAATTCTGCATCTAATTTCACCTTTGCACTCATGCTAATTATTTGGCAAAAATTTTGGGGCAGAATTTAACCCTTCATGATCTGGACTTCAACAAGGCCTCTGACATAGTCCCCAACAACGTCCTACTTGCCAAGTTATAGATATGGATTTGATGTCTGGAATGTTCAGTGGATAAGGAATTGGCTGGATGTTGCATCCAGAGTGCAGTGGTCAGTGGTTCAGAGCCCAGATGGAGATCAGTGACAAGTGGTGTCCCTCAGGGGTACATACTGACACCTGTACTGCTTAATATTTTTATCAATGATGTAGACAATGGCAGCAAGTGCACCATCAGCAAGTTTGCAGATGGCATCAAACTGAATGGTGCAGTCAGTGTGCTAGAGGGACAGGATATAATTCAGAAAGACTTTGGCAATCTAAAGAGGTGGGCCCCGGTGAACCTCCTGAGGTTCAACGAGAGCAAGTGCAGGGTCCTGTGCCTGGGCTGGAACAATCCTCATTAACAGTACAGCCTGAGGGGTGAGGCGACAGAAAGCAGCCCTGTGGAAAAGGGTTTTGGAGCTCTGGCAGGAGAAGCTGAACATAAGCCAGCAGTGTGTGGTTGCAGCCCAGAAGGCAAACAGCTGCTTTGAAAGAAGTGTGGCCAGCAGGTCGAGAGGTGATTCTGCCACTTTGATCTGGTAAGACCTCACCTGCAGTACTGCATCCGGGTCTGGTCCCCTCAACACAACAAGCACATGGACCTGATGGAGCAAGTCCAGAGGAGTGCCACAAAAATGATCAGGGGGAGGGAACAGCTCTCCTGTGAGGACAGGCTGAGGCACCTGGAGTTGTTCAGCCTGGAGAAGAGAAGGCTCCAGTACCTGAAGGGGGCCTACAGGAGAGCTGGAAAGGGAGAGGCCTACAAGGTGGCTGCGGAGGGCCTGTGTTCAAAGGCCTGTTGTGATAGGATGAAGGGCAACGGTTTGAAGTTAGAGAAGAAGGCTGGATGTTAGGAGGAAGTTCTTTACCATGAGGATAGTGGAACACTGGAACAGGTTGGACAGGGAGATGGTTAAGGCCCATCTCTGCTGGAGGGCTGGGCCCAGAGAGTGATAGTGAATGGAGCCACATCCAGTTGGCAGCTGGCACCAGTGGTGTGCCCCAGAGATCAGTGCTGGACCCGGTCCTGATCAATATCTTTACTGATGATCTGGACCAGGGGATTGAGTCCAGCATCAGTAAGTTTGCAGACGACACCAAGTTAGGAGCAGGAGTGGATCTGTTGGAGGACAGGAGGGCTCTGCAGAGGGACCTGGGCAAGCTGGATGGGTAGGCAGAGGCCAATGGGATGAGATTTAACAAGGCTAAGCGCAGGGTTCTACACTTTGGCCACAACAACCCCAAACAGTGCTACAGGCTGAGGACAGAGCGGCTGGAGAGCAACCAGGCAGAAAGGGACCTGGGGGTGCTGGTAGAGAGTAGCTGAACATGAGCCAGCAGTGTGCCCAGATGACCAGGAGAGCCAATGGCATCCTGGCCTGGATCAGGAACAGTGTGGCCAGCAGGACAAGGGAGGTTATTCTGCCCCTGTACTCAGCACTGGTCAGGCCACACCTTGAGTCTTGTGTCCAGTTCTGGGCCCCTCAATTCAAGAGAAATGTTGAGGTGATGGAAGGTGTCCAGAGAAGGGCAACAAGGCTGGTGAGGGGCCTGGAGCACAGGCCTGGCTGAGGGAGCTGGGGGAGTGCAGCCTGGAGAAGAGGAGGCTCAGGGGTGACCTCATTGATGTCTACAACCACCTGAAAGGAGGTTGTAGCCAGGTGGGGTTGGTCTCTTCTCCCAGGCAAGCAGCAACAGAACAAGGGGACACAGTCTCAAGCTGTGTCAGGGGAGGTCTAGGCTGGATATTAGGAGGAAGTTGTTGCCAGAGAGAGTGATTGACATTGGAATGGTCTGCCCAGGGAGGTGGTGGAGTCGCCATCCCTGGAGGTGTTCAAGAAAAGTCTGGATGGGGCACTTAGTGCCATGGTCTACTTGATTGGCTGGGGCTAGGTGATAGGTCGGACTGGATGATCTTGGAGGTCTCTTCCAACCTGGTTGATTCTATGATTCTATGATATTCAAGGTCAGACAACCCGATCTAATTGACGATGCCTCTGCTGATTGCACAAGGCGGTTGGACCAGATGACCTTTGAAGGTCCCTTCTAACCCAAACCATTCTCCAATTCTATGATCTGTAAAAAGGGAAGTGTAGGCTATATTTTTGCTTGATATTAGTATGGCCTTAAAAAAAGGTTCTTTTTTTTTTGACTAATTGCAAATATTAATGTTTTTGTTTGTTTGTTTTGTTTCATTAACCAGAGTGCTGCCAAAGGGCTTATGCTATTTTTTGTTTCTGATATAGCTTCAAAGGTATTTCAGTAATCTTTTAAAATATCTCATAATTTGATTAAGAATGCAATTAGACTTTTATAGAGCTGAATCTCATTTTTCTATTAATATGTGTGCATATTTCATACTAAATATTAGGATCTTCTTAAATTTATGTGTGTTTGTATTGCTTTGACTTCTTTCATCACTTTTGCAGGACAGCTGCTAATACATAATTTTTCATCAAAGTTAATCTCTGGTGACCATACAGACTTACCCATTGCATGCATCCACCCAGCCCCTTTGCTTAGGAGTTTACTTTTTCATTATGGAAAGTGATGAAGGTTCATTACTAGTAAATCTATGCCTTCAAGCCTTATCAAACCAATACTTACAGCTGTAGAGTGCTCTATTTAGTGCTAATTCAGAATCTAAAGAAAGGCTTTCATTTTATTTTTCCCTAGCAACAGGAGAATACTAATCTGCAAAAGAAGTCTCTAGAATGGCTGACCAAAACACCCCCCACCCCCACCCCCCCCCACTTCTC
>VWZE01013833.1:36733-48458 GCA_013396675.1 Eubucco bourcierii | reverse complement strand
CCCCCCCCTTTTTACTTTCTTTTTTTTTTTTTTTTCTTTTTTCCTAATACATGAGCCAGGTAAGTGGGAAGAAGGCCAAATTTTGTCATGGAAAATGATATGTACTCTCTAAGAATAGTATTGCTGGTCAAAGAGAGACTACATGACAGGTTCAGTTACTCAATTTACATTCCTCTGTATTGTTTTATTTGGAGGACAGTCATATAAATCTTACAGTTTAGACCAGAAAGTTGTACCTGCCTTGTTTTGAAAACTGCATTGCCTTCCATTCCCAGATCCACCTTTTCCTTTTTTCTTTTCTCAGCCATGTAGCATTCCTGCTTGCAAGTAGGTAATCAAAAGGAAGAATATTAATGGATTTTAAGCTTTTTGCTAAAGAATATAGTTGCAGAAATTTGGGGAAACCATGCAGCAACATGGAATGAGCCAATAAATAACCAAGTCTCAGTTTTATGCATGTGGCTCATAAGCTCTCCAGAGTACCATGCTGCTCATACAGTGGAGACTTACTCAGTGAAAAGATTTCTATGCTTCTCTCAGTTCTTCCTTTGGTATATGGTTTAATGGTCATGATGATGCTAGGTCAACAGTTGGACTCAATGATCTTGGGGGTCTGTGATTCTATCTGAAGAACAAGAATGTTCTACAAGAACATTCTACTTTCCTCTATTTTCTTATTAGCTCTGAGAGTCCTTTCTTTCTCTTTCTGTACTTTGACAGGTGGTCTTTTTCTGTAGGAAGAATGAAGACTCTTGAGCTTTTAAAATAATTATTTAATTACATTGTTGCTGTGTCTTAATCATTCCCTCAGACCCTATCATGCTAAATGTGATGTGAAGCAATCAGAACACCTCCTTAGAGGGTTTTCCAAGTTAATTGCTCATAGCCAACTGTATTTTTCTCGTGGGGTCCTTGCAGAGATGGATGATAGGGATCTCCATTGGCTTTATTAGTGTGGTATGGATACAGATATTTTCCAGCTGGACTCCAGTGTTAACATGCTAAAAGCCTCTCTTAGAATTTCTGTGAAAGGAAACCCTACATGATCCTCTTTCCTTCTCTTTATATATATATATATATATATATACTTTGTTCCTAATAAAAATGATCAACTTTAACCTCAACTAAAACTTTTGCCTGTGCCCCAAAAGAGAGAGCTATACTGCAAGCTCCTGCAGGCAGAGATCCTCTCACATGTCTTTATTTTAGAGTTGAGTTAGAGTGAATGCAAAAGTAGAAGTAACTGGATATTTTATGCAGAAGCCTAAGTAGCTCTGGGTCCCTATGGAAGATGCAGCACTTAGACAAAGTAATGAGAATGTTTTGATGAAATTATTCTCTTGTCCTTTGAAACCAGGCTACAGAAATAAGGAATGGATTCCATTATTAATGTTGAATGTTGGCTTCATTATCTCCTGTTGCAACTTCAGCATTATTTAAATTTGGTGGGGTAAAGGTTTTAATTTACTGTTTCTGAGTACCAAAACACAAATCAAGTGATTAGACAAATCTGAAGAAAAGCACATCTAATTCTAGAAATAAATAGGGATACTGTGGATGCCGAGCAGTGCTCTGTAGGCACTTTGTTATGGTGCTTTCTGACATTGTTTCTGGGTTGCCACTTACATACCAAGCTGTATGTTAAGGGAGATTAAAAAAAATTATACTAACAGTGAAATATTCAGCTTTCAACTAGATGGAATTATGTCCAGTTACAGAATGACGGGACTAGGGGCAATGGGTTTAAACTGGCAGAGGGGAGATTTAGACTGGATGTCAGGAGGAAGTTCTTTGCAGTGAGAGTGGTGAGGCACCGGAACAGGTTGCCCAGGAAGGTTGTGGCTGCTCCCTCCCTGGAGGTGTTCAAGGCCAGGTTGGAGGAGTCCTTGAATGATCTGTACTAGTGGGAGGTGTCCCTGCCTATGGCAGGGGTTTGGAACTGGATGATACTTGAAGTCCCTTCCAACCTTACCATTCTATGATTCTATGAATTACTTGAAACTGGTGTGCATTTTGCTTTTTTTTTTTTTTTTTTTTTTTTTTTAATGGACTGTTTGGCAATCAGCAGTCAAAATAAACGTCTCCTGCTCCTCATACTCTGAATGGGAAAAAAAAAAAAAAGTTAATTGGGCAGAACCTCTTCTTCCCAAACATGGCTTATTTTTATTTCTCCTAATATCTTTCCTTTGCCCATTATCTATTTTGATCTCTTCTTTTAGGTAGGATGCTTATGACAGGAAAAAAATTGTAGCTAGTGGACACCTGTAAATAAATACTGTCTTCTTGTCACTGGGATTGAACTTCTTGCCGTGCTTCTGTTTTGCCTTCTAACTCTTCAGCACTCTGACATACATTGTCCCCTTCTCAAACCAGTGAGAACAAACTGTGAGGGACATTAGCCTCAGCTGCTGGTGACTCTGCTGCCTGCTGGTGTGACAGTAAAGAGATAAATGCCCAAAGACCCTTAAAGGGACTAAGAGCATGTCATTGCCATTGTGTGAGTACTGGTGCCCCGCTGTGCATGCTGAGCTGTTGCCTACACCTGCCCCAGTTCTACCTGTAACTGGACTAGACACTCACTGTAAAAAAAAAAATACTCCAGTTCTTCCCACCTACTATGCTACTTTCTTCCACTTTTCCTCCCATTTCAGATGTTCAGGTTTGGATTCATCAGGCCTGTTTTGCCCTGGGTTAAATGGGACATCCTCATGCGGAAACCTCTCGGTGAAGTCTGAACCTGAAACAGCAACATGATGTATACAGTTCATCTGTATACATCATGAAAAAAAATGAATCTGTCTTAGATCAACCTCCAACCAATTCTCATTTCAAAAGACACTCACCAAGTACAGTTATAATCCTCTTTTGCATGCATGACAGCTATTTCAATAGTTCCTGCTGTTGTGTGGCATGAAGTTGTTTCTCTTGTATCAACAAAACCGCATAATGCCAAAGCATCAGTTTCAGGAGAAATGATGTTGAAAGTCACAGGTCACAGTGTAGCTGGGTACAGATGCCTATTGTGTGTTGAGAGGAATGGTGGCTCTTAGCCTTTGAATATGCTGAAAGTATGCACTATTTATTTGAGACAAGACTCCATGGTTTTGAGATGAGTCACTGGCATTTCTGCCTAGCCCCAGCATACTGGCAGAATTAGTTGTGTTGTTTGGGATAGTAGGGGAAACATTTTCAGATTTTAAAGGATAAATGGTTATGCACAACAGTAATCAGTTGTTGCAAGTGTTTATTCTAAATCAGACTGATTAATGATTACATTATGATGGGTTCTATCTGGACACAAATCTGGATGTTAAGTTTTGGCAGCCAAGCAATGATAATGTGTTTTGACTGCTTGGTTTGGTTCACAAATCAATGTTTTCTTTTAATCAGTTCCTGTAGAGATCTGACTTCACTTTCTAACTGTCTGGGTTAGTGCAAAAGACACAAAGCAACCTTGTTACTTTATATAATCCAGATATGGAAACTGAGCAAATCTGAGATTATTTTTAATATAGGAGACTATATCTGTTCAGGCACAATGTCAGTTTTGTAGGGGTTTGTTAGTTACAGAGGTCTTTATGCTGTTGTAACAGAATAGTCCTCTCTTGGATGGGCTTATCCTGGCACCAGTCAAAACCAACCTTCTGAACATCTGTACCACTAAGCAAGAAATTTTTCAGTTCTTTTGAATCATGAGTCAAAATGATGCATGTTTGTAAATCCAGCAGAATGAAGTGTTAGGTGTTCTTGGTCTACTAAGTTGATTTAAGTTTTTATAACATTTTGATGTTTCTTTATTCTGTAGCTGATGTCACAGGGAAAAAAAGGCTTTATTATTAATAATAATTTATTAATAATTTATTGGTAAGGTTGGAAGTGACCTCAAGGATCATCTAGTTCCAACTCCCTACCATAGGCAGGGACACCTCCCACTAGTACAGCTCACTCAAGGCTTTCTCCAGTCTGGCCTTGAACACATCCAGGGAGGGAGCAGCCACAACCTCCCTGGGCAACCTGTTCCAGTGCCTCACCACCCTCACTGTAAAGAACTTCCTACTAACATCCAGTCTAAATCTCCCCTCTACCAGTTGAAGCCCATTGCCCCTTGTCCTGTCATTGCAGGACCTTGTAAATAATCCTTCCCCAGCCTTCCTGTAGACCCCCTTCAGATACTGGAAGGCTACTATCAGGTCCCCTCGAAGCCTTCTCTTCTCCAGGTTGAAGAGCCCCAACTCTCTCAGCCTGTCCTCATAGGAGAGCTGCTGCAGCCCTCTGATCATCTTTGTGGCCCTCCTCTGGACCCGCTCCAACACTTCCATGTCCTTCCTGTGCTGAGGGTTCCAGAACTGCACACAGTACTCCAGGTGGGGTCTGACGAGAGCAGAGTAAAGGGGCAGAATCCCCTCCCTTGCCCTGCTGGCCACGCTTCTCTTGATGCAGCCTAGGACTCAGTTGGCTGTCTGGGCTGCATGTGCACACTGCAGGCTCATGTTGAACTTTTCATCAACCCAGACTCCAAGGTCCTTTATTTTCATTTATTATTATTATTCATGATTATATATTTATTCATTTATTCTTGTTATTAATCTTTATTTAATCTTTTCAGTTGGTTTTTTTTCTGCATTGCAGCTTAGCACCCTTTAACTACCAGGTATTTGTTAATATTCATGTTACCCTTTCTTATCTTCTGCCCTTTTATTGACCAGATGAATGACAAGAGATGAGTATTCAAACATAAGCTACAGATTATTGTTGGCATAGAAGAGAGATATAAAATTGGGTTAAATGATGGTTTGAAACTATAAAATCAATGAGCCTTTACAGCTGGAAAACTACACTTGTGTGTATTAGAAATGTTAACACTCGTGCTATTCAAGCCTAGCACCTCTAGTATTACTCTGAGGCATAAGTGGTCCTTGTTATGAACTCTAGTAGTAGATCCTAGTTAGATAAACCCTAACTTAAGCAGCTGGGCAGGATGTGCAATAAAACCTCTTCCCATCTTGCTGAGATTTGGGATTCATCTTTTTTTAAAGCTTCTGGGGGCGTAGACAAGAGCCACTGGCACATCATTAAGAGGACATCAGAAAGCAGATGGCTCAGTGGATATTCTTAGTCCCAGCTGGGCTGAAGCTGTTGACCAAAGCATTCAAGTGCATTCTTACCCCAAACCTCATTCAGCAAAATGCACCAAGGAAGTGCCTGTGTGTTTTGCCAAACCTGCACCTCTGACTATTGCATGCTAAAAAAAACCCAACAAACCAACAAAAACAAAGTAAACCAAACCCTGCTGAAAATAACATGTGAAAACAAAGGAGCAAGCAGAACCCTGTAGTTAGGTGATTGTAGTTATCCTCTGGCTCCATAAATTTCTGTGATGTGTAGTAAGTCTGAAGTTTGAATCTATCTGTAGGTGTTAGTTGCTCTGGATGGAGCCATGACATTTGGGAAAATTTTATTAAATCTTGGAAACAGTTTTTAATGAACAACTCTAGAATCAGAATATTATGTCAAGCAGAGTAATACACCTGATGTCCACAGCAGGCATTTGCAGCACCAGTGGAGAGAGGAGTAGGATAAATCACTCTGAGCAAGTGCCTAATTAATTGTACTTCGAATTCCAATAACAGACACTGTCTTTGTCTGGCAAATAACTTATCCCTAATTTCACATTCAGTACTAGGCTGGTTAATAAGCAAACCTCCCATTGCCCATGGATTGGCTTTAAGGAAAAAAAAAAAAAAAAGAGTTTTAATCTTATTAGAGAACATTTGATTGTGGACTGATTTGCTATGCATCTCTTACAGATTTTGGATCAATTCTGAGGGCAACTGTAAATTACCTCCTTTGCAACCAAAATACAGCCTTGCATCTCCCATGCACTTATGCACTAGTGATTAATGAATGCTTTCATTCCATCAGGTTTCCAGCAGTGACTTTATCTCAACTATGTTGTTGTTAGAAATAAGCCATTTAAGGTAAAAGTTGAGTTTCACCATGACTGTTTTTAGTAAATAAGGAAGGATAAATCAAATAACCTTTAAAAAGCAGCTGAAGCTAGTTTTGTGGCTGTAATAGGAATTGAGGGGTCAGATTTCCCTGCAGTAAAAGAAGGTGACTTTTAATCAACTACAGGATGGTTGATACTTGGATCACAGTATCACAGTATCACAAAGGTTGGAAGAGACCTCAAAGATCATCAAGTCAAACCCATCACCACAGACCTCAAGACTAGACCATGGCACCAAGTGCCACATCCAAACCCGCCTTGAACACCTCCNCCTGAGAGAAGAAAGCAACCTCCTCCTGGCTACAACCACCCTCCAGGTAGTTGTAGACAGCAATAAGATCTCCCGTGAGCCTCCTCTTCTCCAGGCTAAACAATCCCAGCTCACTCAGCCTCTCTTCATAGGGCTTGTGCTCAAGGCCTCTCACCAGCCTCGTTGCCCTTCTCTGGATGTGTTCAAGTACCTCAAGGTTCAGGCTAAGGATCAGGCTAAGCATATTTGTGCACATAGTAAGATAATCGAGTTCTCATAAATGAACCTTCTTTGTGCACCCCTTGGCATGCATTTGCCTGTGTGTCTGTTTCTGACCTAGTTCTCCTGGTTATTTTAATAGCAAAGGCTAGGTGGTTTTTGGAGTGTACATCTTTACTTGATCTACAGCTCTAAAATAAGTCTGGATAGTCATTTTAAAGAAACATTTCCCTTCTGTCGATCAGAAGACTAACAATGGGTGAATCACATTCTTAGATGTGAACTTCTGAAGAGTTGGAATATCAAACTTGTGATTGATGGTAGTTCAATACAGAGACTCAGTATACAAAGTTTAAGTACTGGAAAACAGTGGTACTTTGCAGGATGTATCCACACCACTTCATAGTGGCTCTCTTCATATTTTTTCCATGATGTTTACCCACAGAGGTACATCGCCTTAACACTGTTTGAGATGGATCTTCATGTCAGCCAGGCTATCCAAATTACACCAAACCATGGACCTTTCTGAAGAAGTTCAGGCTGTATTTCCACAAAAATCACTGGTTTTGAAGATAGTAGATTATAATGTCTGTGGAAAGTTAACTCTTACATGCTACCATTGAAGACTCTAGTCATTAGGAATGAGATATTCATAAAACAAAGAGAGGACAAATTTTTGCTGGCAGGTTTTTCTATATAGTTTCAAGAAACAAACTCCTTTCAAACTTTCTTTGAAGCAAAAAAAAAAAAAAGAATTTGTAACTAAAATCTGCTTCATTTGTTTTGACAGGTGACTGCTGACTATGCCTATCTCATTAGTTTTTTTCTGAATATATTTTGTCTTCTTTAGAGATATTGCAGTTAGGTTAAATTCTTTAATGAACTATTCATCTGTGCGTGAGAGCGCAGCTGTTAATCCTGAAGTGTTTCAGTAATTAATCAGGATTATTTATTCAAATGTGGCTGAAAGGTGTATCTAGATCAAGGAATCAGTGACCTGTAAATCATACTCTTCAGCTTTTGGAAGTATGGGCAAATGTATAAACAGAACTTCTACTCACTCTGTGCACATGGGTACTTTCACCTTCAAAAGCAATCTCTAAATGGGCTTTTAAAACATTTCTCTGAGAGAATGAAATGGTATGTGTTTGAAACAATCTAGCCCTCAGCATAAGTTATGCCTACCTGCATTAGCAAATGTATTTCCACGCCTCCCCCACCCTTATGTTTTTTTTTTTTTAAGAACCAACCATGTACCATTATCTGCTACACCAGGGAGTAAAAATAAGTTAAGTAAAAGGAAACACGGTTAAGAATCAGAACTTAACAATTAGCTTTCACTTTGAGGGGGGGGGAATTATTGAGCACAATGCAAAATACACTTTTGTGAACAACATGATGAAAGACTTATAAAAAAAAATACATTTTAGAAAACCTTATATACAGCGAGTAATAATCAGTTCTTCATAATATTAACCAGAAGGAGCACTTAAATTTTTTGACATCCCTAATCATGGAGCCTGGGGAGCACTACAGAACATTTGCATTAAATTACTTCTCATTTTCCCAGCCCTGTCTGCCCCTTCCACAGGTTTTGCTGCCAGTATTTGTGAATTTGGCAGAAGCCTACAGATTTCATAGCTAATATTGTTGTCTCCTGCCAGGAATATCAGAGTAAGGTGCATTATATGCTGCATGACAATTAAGGGTTGAGGGAAATCGTGCAGATTTTCAGATGTGGCACCCAGGTGTCATCGTTTGCAACAAATTAGTGAAATGGTGTCAAAGCAGGTACTCACAGGCATCACTTCTGATGTGCTCTGTATTTCTATAAAGAGGTCAGGTGAACTCTTGGAGTAAGGAGGTGAGCCTACAATCTCCGCAACTGCAGTGGCAGGAGGGATGGAGTAGTTTTCCTATCTTTGCAAGATGTGTGTGATTGCAGGTGCCTTGTGCTGCTTTTCATTTGATTATATGCTTCCCTGTGTACTGCAGCGGAGGCTGGGTGATGTGTGCTGCCACTTCCTATTGTTGCCTTGTATTAGCTTTCCAAGTGCTATTGTTTGGGCTCCCACCTTAAAGAGTGATAAGTGGACTATTTCAGAAATGTTCACTCTTGGCCTAATTCTGCTTTCATTTAATGCTTTGCCAATACAACGACAGTTGTGTCAGTTCAGCTATATTGGCAGAACACTTCTCTCCTGGGGCAAACACAACCTTGCAGGATTAAACTGTACTTGTGCATTGTCTATTAAAAGCAGGATGTTCTGCATCTAGATTTTTTTTTTTTTCCTCACCCACTAACCTCACTGAATAGAAACTGATGTAGTAAAAAATTAACTAATTTTGGAGAATAAGATGTAATTGTATGAATGTGTTTAAATGATGGGAGGATTTATCAGCATGCCTCATTTACAGTAGACTTTAAAAGTCCAAGTGTCTTTAGAGGAATAGAGTAGTTGCTTCTGAAAATTGGAAGTAAATATGCCTGAGAACTGCGCAGTGAACATAAAAAACAATTCAAACACAGGTGCATGCATTTAGAAATTATCTGAAAGGCTTATAACCAAGGCTTGTTTTGCTGGCCATGATGCTGAGGAACCTTCCCCTGCTTATTGAATTAAGGGAGGTAATGTGTGTTTCTTCTTAGGGTTACAATTAGAAATGACACCCCAAGGAGACAGTCAAGTTTAGAACATCTGGGTTGGGATTTCTGAGATCAAACAAAACAAAATTTCAAATAAATGGATTGGATTAACACTGGCTGGGAAGCATAACCAATGTTCTGAGGGAAAGCAAAAGACTTCAAGAAAACTGTGTTCTAAATTTTTCCCAGTAAAAATTGCAATGGGATTTAGATGTCAACACAAGCAAACAAAAATCCTCAGGAATTGTCTAAATGCTGTAGTTTCTCATCACTGAAACACTATATTTTGATTTTAAATATTAAATGTTTTGGCATTATATAACTCAATATTATGCAAGTGAACACATCATTAATTTCTCTTGGTGTTACTGAAATCAGGTTTAAACACAAATACATGCCCTTGAAATGTTTTATTTTTGGTACCACTGCCTTTTCTCATAAAAGAGCACTGTGTTGAAAACTAACTGGTCAGCTCTGTATTCCGTGAAAGGTTTTCCCATTTGAGCATTGCTTACTCTCTTCCAATCAAATTCTTCTACCAGACCCCGAGACTCTATTTTCTGTACTGCAGGGTGGGAAGTAGTCAGTTTTTGGCCTGTGTATGTTATACATGCTGTGCAAGAAGAAACAATGATAAATATCCTCTATGGGCTCTGTTTGTTACATCCTTTCTTGATATGTCAGCAGCTTAGTGTAGTATAGGCTGATTGTTAAAATACATTACATGATCAGATTTTCACATCAACTACTTCTGAGTTATTGTGGCCATTACCTGAGAACCCACACCAAAGGAAGCTCTTCAGGGCTGAAACAGGTAAGCCACATCTTCCAGTGAGTAGGAAGAAGGTGTAAATATTTTAGCAGCAGCTGGGAGTTTCACTGCTCTTTGACACTGACTTTGTTCCATGTTTAATCTCTCTCACATAAGGACTCTGATCTGATACTTTCACACTCCTTGCTGAAATTAAGTCCCAAAGTAGGCCATTTCAATGACAAAAACCATCATCTCATCCTTGGCAAACAGCTAAAATCATTGAGCTAGAAGGTGGGATTACTGAAGAGAAATATTTGACATTCCTTATGTAGTAGGTTGGACCTGGACCATCATTGTTATCTTAAGAATGGTTGCCATCTTAAGACCTGGGTGATCAAAATCTGTATCATCTGAAGTACTGTAGAATTCTAAGGAAATATATATTTTTTTTCTTTTGAAAGATTCTCAGTGACAGTATTACTATACTATTAAAAAGGATCCAAAGTATTCTTAGAAACCATGAAATTTGTGTCAGGTAGGACTTCAGTCTATTGACGAGAGAGTCATTCGCTACTGGAATGGGCTACCCAGGGAGGTGGTGGAGTCACCGTCCCTGGAGGTGTTCAAGGCGCATTTGGACGTGGCACTTGGTGCCATGGTCTAGTCTTGAGGTCTGTGGTGATGGGTTGGACTTGATGATCTTTGAGGTCTCTTCCAGCCCTGGTGTTACTGTGATACTGTGATACTGTGTGAAGAGTTCAGTATGTAGTAACTTCAGGGGAGGGAAATTAAAAATGCAGTCCACAACCTGGGTTTTCAACTATAATACTCAAGTGATTTGCTGCAGAGTTTGCAAAAGCAGCAGGGTTTCTGAGCACACCTTCTTTTGCTATCTCATTTATCACAGCCCTTCAAGGGGTTCCTCTAGAGCTATCTAATTCCCACCTAGCTGTTATATCTCCTTACTGTGATCATGAACCCAAAGTACAGAAGATGCATTGTTAGATGGAATTCTCTTTGAAAAGACTGGGGAAGCAGCCTTAGGAGTGAAGTTACCAGTCTGATAAATTTTTTTCATCCCCATTTCCCAGCTGCTTTTATCAAAGACAAAGGTAGTGCCATGGGATCAATACGTGGGACTGAAACTTCTGCTAGCAAAGTCAGCTTTTCCCTTTGACAGGTGGCTTTTGTTTGCCACTGAGGTAGACTTTATATTGAAATGGGCTTATGAAAGTGATCTAGGAAAAAGCAACTTCCTTACTGTGTAGCAGATGGGCTATGGGAGAAGCTGCAGATTGGTGAACAGGGTTCACTAAATTATCCTAGTTACAAGTCTAGCAGCATAAAAAAGTTGGACCTGTTTGATGGTCGCTGTTTAACAGTATGCTCCAAATGAAAGAGAAAGGTTTGGGTGACTGAATATCTTCCTAATTGCTGTACCAGGAAATTTTTTTAAGGCACTGGGGCAATGAAGGAAGATACCATCAAATTATATCAATACAGAACATTTTTCTAATAGGGAGGAGTGTTGAAAGGTGATGTGGGTGAGAAGAAAACATTTGGAGCCTAAGCAGAGAAAGCATCTTTTTCCTTTTTTTTTTTTCTTTTTTTTTTTTTTTTCAAGTCCTCTAAATGAAAAAGTCCTCTAAATGTGAAGAATATTGCCTGTGGTGCTACTGGTGTTTCATTATTCAACTGAGTACAGTACCTTGTTCCAGGGACCTTTCTGGCAAATGATTATTCTCCATTCTGTCAGCCTGTCCTCACACTTGGGGGACCTTTACTAAGCCATGTCATTTAAAAGTCAAAAACTCAGTAAGTGTGTTTTAGAGGTTTTATTGTGAT
>VWZE01013833.1:16835-36684 GCA_013396675.1 Eubucco bourcierii | reverse complement strand
TATCATGCTGCTAGAGCATGGAAATAAGTAGAGACTTTCTCACAAGTCATGTTTTTGAAGCTATTAAAAGAAAGAGGACTAGGGTGAAAGAGAGCCTAAGGGACTCCCAGGAAGGAAAATTTTGGATGTGAACATGTTGGCAGTGGGAAGAATTCGCAGGGTTCTTATCCATGTCTTGGAAACTAGTGTGATCCAAGTCTAGTGTTATTAAATCTTAGCTCAATCAGATATGCTTAATGTTATTTTGGCATAAGTGATCTACAAAAGGTCATTTCAAGGACTAACAGGACCTGGATCATCAGTGTACCTAAGCATCACCACTGTGTAACTGAATATTAGTTCTAGAAATCAGTTCTCCTACTTTGCACCCTTGCTTACGGTCCATGATGAAGTAGGCAATTTGAAGCATCTACTGTGAATTCAGGGAGTAGGTAAGTAAAACAGCAAAGAGGAAAAGGAAGGGCACAAAAAGATGTCACTTTTTGAATGAAGTTTGCAAAGTCTCAAACAGAACATGATAATGTAATTCAGAGTGTGTGTGGCTGTTTTGCTTTGGTGTTTGTGGTGTAGTTTGTTTTTTTTTGTTTGTTGGTGGTTTTTTTTTGTTGTTGTTTTTTTTTAATCAGGAAATATTTCATTGCTTGCCTGGTTTGAACTCCATTATATTTTCTGGAGAAAATTCAATTGCATTCCATAAGTTTTGGAATAGTTCTTAGCATCTTTCAGTTCAAAAGCCTGGAGAAGAGAAGGTTTTCAGGAGACCTTAGAGTAACCTTCCAGTATCTGAAGGGGGCCTACAGGAAGGCTGGGGAAGGATTATTTACAAGGTCCTGCAATGACAGGACAAGGGGCAATGGGCTTAAACTGGCAGAGGGGAGATTTAGACTGAATGTCAGGAGGAAGTTCTTTGCAGTGAGGATGGTGAGGCACTGGCACAGGTTGCCCAGGGAGGTTGTGGCTGCTCCTTCCCTGGAGGTGTTCAAGGCCAGGCTGGACGAGGCTTTGAGTGAGCTGTACTAGTGGGAGGTGCCCCTGCCTATGGCAGGGATTGGAACTAGCTGATCCTTGAGGTCCCTTCCAACCTTACCATTCTATGGTTCTATGATTCTATGATTCATGTGAGCAGAGAAAAAGGATGATCATAGGGACATTGCCAGCCTTGTCTCCATATTCCCTCAGAGTCTTTCCCTTTCCAGAGTTAGCTCACAGCCTTCTTTCCTGCTTTTACTATCCAGAAGTTCTTTCCTATAGCTCATGCCTCATTGATTCTCCATCTGTTTTAATGTGAACAACTTTCTGGTGACCTATGTTCACATCTGGTGTAAATATGCTACTATTCAAAGTGCTTTTACTCTGTCAGTTACCATTTCAGAGAATGATTTATTACATCAGCAGCTGTGTGCTATGCTGCACAAGAGGGAGAAAATATCTAGATGCAGCCTCAAGGATTTCTTGTGTCTTGCTTGACTGAAATTGGGAAACATGAGGCTTTGTGCTGTCAAGAGATGTTACTGATAATCTGTCCCCCCCCAAATTACTGACTAAATAAAGGAGATGGGGATCAGGCAGGCGGAGCAGGCAGCTGTTATCCACATTTCCTTGAAGTTTTGAAGGACCCAAGCCAAACCTCATGGATGTCAGTCAGAAATCTGCCAGCCACTCTGAAAGACATTTGATAACAAATGCTGGAGACGTGACCTGCTTCTCTAAATTGTAGTACAGTGCCCTAATTACAAACCAGTCCTCCAATCCTTCTACATCTTTCATAAGGATGGAACACCATATTACTGTCTAATAACAATTTATATTCTAAGGGTGTGCAAATATTTTCCCCCTCTTCTTTTAACACTAGATTAGCAGGGGAAGGAATTGCAGGAGAATTGATGTTTGAAAAGGAATCTGAGTACAGACCAGGTGGTTAATTTGCTCACATTAGTAAGTATGTTTAACAAGGGAGAGTGCAGTCTGCAGTCAAGTAAGTCTCTGGAAGAACATCTCTATTGCTCTTTAGCATCACTGCCCAGCTTTGCACTTTTGCACACTATTCTCTCTGCTCTAGTCATTTTATCTAAAACATTAGGCTAAGAAAATAACATAAGGATGAGAAGTGGCATATCTGAATGGATATGTATGTCTATTACACAAATTGGTACAGAAGAAAAAGATACATCATTATACTTTCTTAACAAATCAGAGGCAATGTTTTCTTTTGCAGAAAAATGGATCATTTACAGTACTTCAAAATAAGAAGGGATTTGGGGTTTGGTTTGGTGGGTTTGGGGTTTTTTTTTGTTATTGTCATTTGGGTTTTTTTTTCCTCTGTGTGTGTATTGTTGGAGGTTTTTGTTTTGTTTGGTTTGTTTGAGTTTTTTTTAATTATTATTATCATTTGTTGGTTTGGTTTTTTTTCTGGTTTTTTTTCCCCCCAGTGGTCTAGAGAACTGTAATAATTCTCTAAGTAAGCTGAGGCACAACAACTTTGCAGCTCACTGTGTGAGCCATTAAGTATATGAATAAATCTCTGTGCTTAGGAAACAGATTGCTGCTGTTGAATTGAACTGAATGAGCTGTGGTGATGCCGTGTCTTCAATATAATAGACTCCTGATTTAGTTTGAAACATAGCCTTCCAGTATCTGAAGGGGACCTACAGGAAGGCTGGGGAGGGACTATTTACAAGGTGTTGCAATGACAGGACAAGGGGCAATGGGTTTAAACTGGCAGAGGGGAGGTTTAGACTGGATGTCAGGGGGAAGTTCTTTTCAGTGAGGGTGGTGAGGCACTGGCACAGGTTGGCCAGGGAGGTTGTGGCTGCTCCCTCCCTGGAGGTGTTCAAGGCCACGTTGGAGGATGCCTTGAGTGAGCTGTGCTAGTGGGAGGTGTCCCTGCCTATGGCAGGGGTTTGGAACCAGATGATCCTTGAGGTCCTTTCCAACCTTACCATTCTATGATCCTATAATTCTATAAATATGTGAGATTGATATAGAGAGATTGCTTATGTCAGGGTGATTGTATCTGGGCAAAGCATGGTGTGCTTGGAATGGGTACACTTCTTTTGGGGCAGTACTTGTTCTCTTTCCCATGTGTGAACCTATTTGAGCTTTAGCCATGGGCAATAAGTGGACACTTATAGTCTCCACTTATTTTAGAGAGAACTTCAAATGCTCAGAAGTCCTGTGGAGCAGTCTATTAGTTATAAGGAAAGCTCTTTATTTCCTAGCAAAAGCTTATGGTTAAGAAGAAAACCTGAATATTTAGATAAATACTGCTTATACATCACAAATTGCAAGCAGGGGGAAGAAAATATTGCTATTGGACAATAAACAGGATATCAAATAACATAAATTGATATTAAGAAGCAAAACCAAATGCAAAACTGAATCTGTTAAAAGTGTGTAGACTTAAGTATTCAACTTCTTTCACTATTCTTCCTCCTCCATGGCTCTATTTGCATTTTTTTTTCTGTTCTCCAGTGGGATTAGAAAGCCTTCAACAGTTTCGTGACAAGGCTTATTTCTTTAATACTTGTAGAGGCCTGGGAAAAGAAAAAAGCATATTATGCTGATTATAAACACTAATACATTATTAATGAAACAAGCCCAGCTTATTGGATAGCCCATGTTAATAGAGACAACAGAAAAAGCTGATGCCTGGTTTGTTACTAGGGGGTTTTGAGTAATTTCTTTCACTTAGCCTTACTATAACCCAGCAGGCAACAGCTATGTCTGTATACCTCCTTAGGCTGCTGCCAAAAGTTAGCAGAGCCTCTTTGCAGGTCTCTTCCTAGGTTGGCTGTAATGCCCATACTGTCTTGGTTGCTGCAGTTCCTTGTCCTTCTCAGGGCCCTGACATCCTCTGACAGGGCGTTCCTGTAAGTTTGCTGTGTCTGCAATCGCTTAAGTGTAGCCACTGTAAATGTAGTGGTCTGAGGTTTGTGTCCTGGCAGTACAAAGTTTACAATTTTCTTCAGGCCTCGGTTCATTGAATCAGTCTTTCTTTCAGCTTTTAAACAGTCTTTCAATAGCTCAGGAGTAACTTCAGTTTACCACCTCGCACAGTACAATTGCCCTCTTCTGTTGCTATTATGACAGACCTATAGAAGGATAGCATTATGCTGGCTTCTGCTATGCCTATCAGAATTACAGGAATCAACAAGGAAACTATAAACCCTGTGCCAGGTTTAAGCTAACGATGGAAAAATACTCATAATGCCTGTCTTTTGGTGTCAGTTCTATAGGAGTTGTTGTCTGCAAGGCACAATGGAACATCTGGAAGCAAGAGCCCTTCTATTCAGGTAGCTGAAATTGCATTATCTGTTCTCACATAAAGAGCAGGATTAGAATGACAGACCTCCCCACTGAAATGCTTGCTTTTGAATAAACTTGTCAAATGCAACAAGGAGTGTCATGGCAAAAGTTTCCTGCTCACGCTGTGAGAACTTCTGTTTATATTATGACGAGAGGGCTGTTTAATTGAGTTGCATTTGGATGCCGTCTGCTGTAGGTAGATACAATGAAAGCGGACAAAGGCCAAGTCCAATTCATTGCTGTCAAGCTTCCCTCCTTCTAGTAGCAGGTAACAGCAAAATAATTACTGCATGTTTAAAAAAGGTGTGTTGTAGAAAGAATTCAAAGGGGAAGAAGAAACTGCTGCAATAACTTCACATTAATTTATGCTCAGGATAGATTCACCATTCTTTATGGCACAACAGGGGACCCTAAATATAATGGAGAGTACAAACTAAGAAGAATAGATAAGGAAGGCATTCTGCAATACCTTCAGAGTTCATGCATTATTCCTGCTTACCAGAATATGCTTTGGTGAGTATTCACTTAAACCTAAAGAAAGGATAGTTTACAATACAGCTTTGCAGGAAACTAGGTCAGGTAAATTGGAGATGCTATTGTCACTTTACTGCACTCTTCATCTGAAGATCTAAAGTTCAAATTAAAAAAAAACCTAAAAGGTTAGTTTTCGTTAGTAGCAACTTCAACACTATCACAAGTTCCAGTACGTGAAACAAGGTGACAAGTTTGGTTGATACTTTGGAAAATCATATATAGGGCAGTTTGGTTGATACTTGCACTGCTTAAAAATGTGGTTCTGCTTTGAAAGTGCCATCTTTACTGTTAACATTAGTATTTCACCTCACAACATTTTTTTTTTCTTTAGATTATGTTGCAAGAAAAACTACTAAGACTTTCACAACAGTGAGGAGTTTGGTAGAGTATCTCCTCAGCTAGTCAGTGCTTGGCTTTTCCTACCTTACCTGGAAATATGTGGTTTGGTCACTAGAAGAAAATCTGTTTTATTTATACAATTTTCCTCATGGGTTAAAGTTTTATCATCCCTTCTAACAGACAGGTTCGACCTGTGTTGGGATGTCTCACTAATGTATTGCTGCTTGTGCCAGCTCAGTATGTCCATAGAATGCTGAACTAATGAAGAAGTTAATTGCCACTACAACGGCATACTGAAATGGGTTTAAACAATGACAAAAGTAACTAAGAGCTGACAGCTTGCTGAGTTGGTGAAAACTAGCCATACAGGCAACTGAAATTATTTCACCTGTAGCTTTTCCACTGTCTTCCAAAGATTCTACTCTTTCCCCCTCCTCCAGCTGGAAATCAGAAATTGGAGTATATTTTAGCTTGTGCTGTCTCTAGTTGCAACACTTCAGCTCTCAAAGATCAGTAAACAGGAACTTCTGTTTTTGTGCCTGTTTAATAGTGATTTGTGTTCCCTGCAGCTCAGGTTTCTTATTCATGGACCTAATTCTCCTGTATGGCTGAATAGCAGAAACATGTTCAGAGCTGTCATTCAGATGGAGACCCTGTCACACAGAGACAGAATCGCTTGCTTCTAGACCATGAAGCTGAAGTACAATGTTGAGCTACTGTGAATGAAATAATAAATTATGGCTTCTTCAAAATGAAGCTATCTGACTTGGGAAACTTTTAACTGCTCATTTTGTTCACAAATGGTAAAACAAAATGATTCAATACATCCAGAATGCTGCTTTCCCCACACACTTCCAAATCAAGAAAGACGTTTTGTTGGTTTCTCGCCATTCCAGTGTAACCCTCTAAGCCAGTAATATTGCCCAGTGGAGAAGGAGGGGTGGAGATTGCAGGAAAACACATTTCAATGATTTCCATAGAATAATTCATCCAAGTTATGCATTACAGATGACAACAAATGTCATTAATATTAACAGAACTTGATAGTTTTATGTTAAGTTTTGCTTTGTGAAGCCTTATTCATCTGCGTGCTTGGCTCTGGGGGGAAAACCAGTCTAATTTCTGGCCCTAATTTAATCTTTGCTAGTCTTCTACTCTCTCATCACAGTGCTTTAGTAGTGACCTACCTTAAAGATATTGACTTTATTGTTTGTTCCTTAGGCTTTTCACAGGCAGAAAGATGGGTATCAGTTATTCAGTAGAAGTTTTCTATTCCCTGACAATTTTCCCTCTCTGTCTTAACTGATGACAGACCTTTTAACACACTGATTTTTTGCTTCATTTATCCTTCAACTAAGTTAGAAATGAGTATCTGCTAATGAGCTAGCTAAGCTAATAATTTCTAACTCTTCAAGCCTTAATGTGTTACTGCAATAAACTTTAGAATGAGTTAATATTGTTGTGGAGGTAAAGGTTGTTAAGGATATTAGTCTTCTTGTAGTCTGTCAGATGTAGGACAATTTCCAGTGGGAACCTGAGTTAAATGTGGTTATGGATGTATTTGTACAACAGCCTCTCTGAAACTACTTACTATAAGCACACAGACCACCTGCGTTTTTATAGCTGGCAACTGAGCACTGCTTAGAGTGAAATGGATGCTCTTGTCTTTGTCATAACTGTGAAGGGAATTCATGTACATGTGCCCCTTTCAACTGCCCAATAATCCTGGCAGCCTCTAGGATGTAGGATAAGAGAGGAGAAGCTAAAGCCAAAAAAGACAGAAACCAAATCTAGGACATAGAAAGTAGCTAGTAACATGAAGTAAATTGCCAAGTGAAAAGGCATAGAGTTGAAACAAAAATAAGTCACTGGGGTTCTGGCTCTGCCACAGATGAGAATTTCATGAGGGGTTAGGATTTTGCCCTTGTAGGTTGGCAGGAGAATTCTCTATCCTCTAAGCTGATTAGAGCAAGCTATGAAAAAAAGAGCAGCTATTCCTTCTTCCTTACCCTATTTTAACAGTTTTTGTTGAGCATGGAAACAATATGAGCTATGTTAATGAAACGAATTACATGCCAGAAAATACTGATGGTTATAATGGATATGAAAGCTTAGGGTCTAAGATGCTATCTTTGAGCTACGGTACTGAATACAGAACTGTCGCACAAATCGCTGTTGTGCAATATATTCTGTGAGCTCTCAGAGCAAGTGTGAGATTTATTTATATTTTTTTGTCCTCCTCCCCTTCCATTTCTCCTTCAAGTCCATTCTGTTGCAGTGTGCTTCCCCCTTGGGCTAATTGATTTTCACTGAGTTCTTCCTTTAGTTCTGTACCAGTTGATTAAAAAAACCCTCAAGCCTTGCAAGTGCCTCTTATCTCGCTATGTGGGAATAAATTATAGCAGCAACCTCTTGCTTTTTGGGAACTTTTCTACTAGTAGATACCTATTATCAAATCTACTGTGCTGGCTTTTCAGGATTGCAGCTATTTTTTATTTAAAAGTAATAAAATGAGTGGTTTCCCTGACATCTGATCAAACACTTTCTCATTTTCCATCTGCTCCATACGATATTTGTTCCTCTTGCTATTTGGCTTTTATTTGTGGCCAATGGATGCAATAAGGGATTGGAATTTTATTGTTGGCAGAAGCTAATAGAAATGCCTCCTTTGCATTATGGATTTATTTCTCAGCATTTCTGTTCTTTCTTACAATGTAGATCACTACTCTAAATTAGAGCATTTAGTTTATGTCCTTTGTGGATTTGACATGTAGTATCACGTTGTGCATAAACCTCTTGCAAGAGTTTTATTCTTCAATTCTGTATATTAACATTGATTTTATGTTTGTTACTACTGAAGCTTTCGCTGTTGTAAAGTCCCTAACAAGTGCAAAAGGGAAATAGTAACATTGTAGTATACATGAACTTATTGAAATGACTGTTCTAATTGATGAGTTGCATTTCATCAAGTGTAAAAGGCAATTCTTCTGGAAACAGGACCCTAAAAAAATAACCTTCCATCTGTGCTAGAACTTACAGAACTAAAAGTGGGGCTTGGTAATAAAAAAAAAAAAATCCCAATATCTGGATGTTTGGCTTGAAAATCTCTATATAATTACACATATTTAACCTAATTAGTAAGCAAAATAAAATGGAGTTTTTACAATTTATATTTTGCATTTTGTAGTTAGTTCTTCTTTCTATCCCCTGAAGAAAACATTTCTCTTCAAGGGTGATGAAGACTTGTGAGAGCAATACATGAGAAAGCTACTGGTGTATATAGATCTTGTGAACTGATTTGGAAATTGAGAATCCATCTAAGCTATATCTATTTTGTAACAGTTTAGGAAGCAATCTGTGATTTAGCATGCATTAAAAAAAAAATAAAATTCTTCCACACAGCAGTGGAACACTCAACTACTATCACAGTTTAGTGTTTCATCAGACTTCATGTAAAATAAGAAGTGGAAAGAATAGATATTTGAGTGATACTTGTTTTCTTATATGTCATTACATCAGAGATTTCCCCACCAGATAAATTTGTGTCCTTGCACTTTGTTGTATTTGTATTTAACACTGTAACTTGAGAATTTTTTTTACTAAGAAAAAGGTAGTATCTTTTGTTAAACCTCTGACTCTTCGTGTTAGGTTTGTTTGAGTCTCTCAGTATTTTCCCAGTGCAGAGAAAGAGACTTAAAGGGCAAAAGATCTAAAACTTATCTCCTCAAAGGAGTCCTGTTATGAAACTACTATTATTAATTTTTAACTGATATACAGGGAGAGGATGCAACAAGAAAGCAAGAAACTAAACTCAGCCTAGAATTTTAGAAACTGATATTTTGACATGATCTTAGTGCTTGTTTGCTGAAAGTGGTGCCTCAGGCAGGCAATATTTGTCAATATTTATGCTGTACTTCTTACTTAGGATTTGAAACCTCTTAAAAACACTTAAGAAAATCATAGAAACTTCCTACTATGTATGTTAATTGTATTGTTTTCACATACAGATTGGGGAACCTAGAGAGGTTAAGTGGTTTGCTCATGGTGTGCATTTTGAGTGTATCTTTTTGCTTTGATTAGAATTAAGGAAGGGTAGTCCTTACTACAGTGCCTGGGACCACTTGGACTAGCCAATAGATCTAGGATCACAGCCCAAAGCCTCCTTATGCCTTCTCCACTTAAAATAGCAAGACAAAATAACTTATGTACAGGTGAAAACATTCATAAATGGAAATGAGGCACCAAACAACCCAATGTGCTGTGCCTTCTGGTTTGCTTTTGGCATGGTTCCTAATCTTATTTCTCGCAAGAGAAGCTCCTACTGTGAATAGCTGCTTATTAATAATAGAATATTACTTTAGTGATTAATATTTGTTGGACTCTTAGTCTAATTATGGTTTCTCACAGCTTCTTTAATTACTAAAACATGAGGTTTAACTTAAGCAAAACATTTCAGATGTGTTTAGCAATGCCTAGCAACTTAATTCTGTACATGGAGCACAGGAGCAGACTATTGGGAGAGAGCAAGACACAGTCCTTCCTAAGCTGAGGACACATGTTTCTGAATGATAAGATATGTTAGTGTTTTTGTTTCTGAATAAAAAGATGTAATACTGAGGATTTACAGGAGGTAGGAACTCTGAGACCTCAACCTAGGGAATTGCTGCAGTGAATACGATTAACTGGATAAAGGGGAGCTCCGTGTAGTGCAATTGAGGATGTCAGTGTTTACTTACTAATTGAAATTGTAGAGACAGAATTAAAAGCCTATAATTAGTAAAGCATGTCCATGTCTTTAAGGACTAGCTACTATCTTTTCAAATGAATGTACGGATGAACACTGGGTTGTTTTTCTTAGTGAAAAATTACCCTGTTTCTTTTATGTCACTTGTGTTAAAAAGGGAAGGGTGAAATACGAAGACAAGACTATTGAAGAAATTAGTCGCTAACTTTTTCTTTCCAGCATGTCACATTTTAAAACAGAGGTTAGATAACATGCATATTTGGTGGAAAGCACAAAAATACTTGCAGGGGATTTTTGTTTGGTAGTAAGTGTAAGCGTATTGGCAGAGTATTAATGAAGCATACTGAGTAAGAACAAAGTGGAAGATTCGCTAACAAATGTTGGCTGTCAGCTGCTTTTCTCCATTCTCCATTTGTACATTTCTAATGCTGTTTTCAAATGTTATACCTTAATTTCCTCTTCTTTCATATGGAAATTTTTAAAAGCAGAGCATGTTCTTGACTGATGAGAACAATAACTCAATGCATTTAGACCAAAAACCAAGCAAAAAAAAAACCCAAATGAAAGAAACCTCAAATCTCCAGGCTCTTGTGTGTCGCTCCTGCTAATGAAGGAAAGATGTCCCTAAAGTCCAACCTGAATTTTCTATCCGATATACTTTTTATTTCCAATATAAATATGAGCACAGTGTATCCATGCTGCAGAGGACTTAAATGCTTGCTTGACAAGGAGTTTAGTAAGTCAAGTGCTGTGGGAATAAATTCTTCTTATTATTTTTCATGGACTCCCATCTTTAGACTCTGTTCTCCTTTTGAAACTCTTTCAGTTTAGTGAAGTGTGTAGCTTCTGAAATGTTCATGTTCCAAAGCGTGTAGTAAGACATGGGAATTTTGAGTATGGCAAAAGGCTCTCTTACAATATTAAAAAAAGAGAAAGGTTTCTGATTTTGCATAATGCTGATTTATTTTGAAGTGCAATGCTTTATACCGTCACCCTTGAAAACTGATTCTTATTTAGGGGATGAAAGATTGTGTAAAATATAAAATTCTTGTATAATTTAAACTGTCTAATAATGTACTATAGCCTTCCAGAATTCAGTCCTAAACATGAAGCATTGATTAAAAAAAGGCATTTAAATAATTTAAAATTATCCAGTGCTGAGCATGATCAGAACCCCAATCATTTTCAAATAAAAGTACCTATAAAAAATTGAAGCAGCTGAATAATTTTAAATTGCTTTATACTGTGCAAGCACAGAACCCCAATCACTTCCAGGCTGAAGCACTTACCAAAAAAAGATTGAAGTGCTTCAGTAAATTTAAATTGCTATGTAGAAGGAAAAGGGCCTTTAAATTATTGGATCCTTGATTTTTTTTTTTTATTTTTTTTTCTTTAAGATTTCTTATTTTCATGTACAACTCAACAGCTTTGCTTTGTCAAAATGAACCAAAAGATCTCATTGTATAAACTTGCAAAAAAATAAATTAACCCTTGTTGCAAAGAGTGATGGTAAGACATTTCATGATCAGAAGCATATATTCTGGTGTAGGAGTTGTCCTATAATTTCATTAGTCTATGTAGCTCAGGCAAAAAGAATATAAAATACAACCCTATAAAGAAAAGATCTCAAATACCAGAATCTTTTAACCTGTCTCTCTGCTTGAAACATAGACCTCTTCAGGTGCCTCAAATATGAATTGGTGAAGAGTACCAAGTTGGAAGGACCCTCAAAGGTCCAAACGTTCTTGGGAATAGTACAGTTTAAACAAGATGGGCCAGCACCCTGTCCAGTATTAGGGAATCCACCACTTCCCTGGGGAGATTATTCCAGTGGCTGATTGTCTTTGTTGTAAAAAAGCTTTCCTCTTGTGTACAATCAGAATGTCTCCAGGAGTAACTGATATCCACTACCTCTTGTCTCTTCCATCTGGCTCTTTGTAAATTATGTTTATCCACTACCTCTTGTCTTTTCCATCTGCCTCCTTGTAAATTATGTTAGACTCTTTTCACCTGACCAGTCTAGACTGATTTAAAAGCATGCCCTTACATGCTTTCTGTCCTAGAATTTTAAACAAAGATGTGATTCTGATCTCTCTCAACTACTTTAATTATAAAGATATTTATATTTAGATGTAGATTTAAGTTGTAAAAGCAAGATCCAAAGCAGAAGTTCATACCTTTCAAAGTCTCTTATGTTGTCAATGTTTACTGTTTGTGTCTGTTGAATCTTGTGTGAAGGCCTAGCTCTATAACCCATATTTGTCAACAATGTTAATTCTTTCCTAACCAACACAGAAACCTAACTCGGTTTAAACTGTGGATTTCAAAAGCAAGTGTTCCATAGATTCATAGAATACCAAGTTGGAAGTGACCTCAAGAATCATCTAGCCCAACCTTTCAGGGTAAGAATATAGTTTAAGGTAGCCTAGCATCCCATCAAGTTGGGTCTTGAAACTGTATAATGCAGAAGAATCCACCACCTCCATTGGGAGTTTATTGCAATAGCTAATAGTTTGAATTATGAAAATTCTTCTTCTGGAATCCAGTATAAACCTCCCCAGTAGCAATCATGTGAGTCTTTGTAGATGTAATTATTGTAGAAGTTTCAGGGAATATCTGGGGTACAACCATACATATGTCCTTAAGCCTTAAGATTAACTGTGCCTCCACATAAGAAAAATACCAATTATTATGTTCTCAATACATATAATTTTTGGTGATGGTTTCTGCAATCAACCAGAAAAAACAAACAAACAAAAAAAACCCAAACAAAAACCAAAACAAACAATAAAACAAACAACTAACAAACAAACAAACAAACCCAAACCAAAAAGACCTGAAATAATTGTCAAGTAAACTACAGCATCATTCCTTGGATTATACTGTAGATATTCAATAGGATGTCACTAATGTATTTTCCAGTAGTCATCTCATTCTCAAGATATTCTTTGATTTCCTAACAGATGTGAGGTCAATAGCTGTATCTTTCACATAAAAGATTCTATTCAGATTTTAAATGGCAAGCAATTATAGGAGAGAGGATTATAGACCAAGGTCTTGGTTTCATATTATTTATGTACTAATTAATTTACCAGACTGAATTTTTTTTTTGTTCCCCCACCTCCTGCTCTGGCTACTAATTGTTGATCTTTAATAGTTATCATGTTCCAAGCTTTAATGGGCTTTATTTCTTTGGAAAGGTCATTTGTGATGTAATGTCACTGTTAACACAAGGGAGTTTGTAAGCTTCAGAAATTTTGCTTTATTGTGATGTGCTCAAAAACGTACAACTACTTACTGCTTTTCCCTGGGGTGTGCTTTTGCTAAACTCAGAAGAGCTACTACAAATTCTTTTAAATTTTTGACTGTGTTCTTGCAATTGTTTTAAAGTACTCCTCAAATAGCAGCTGGCACTGCTACTGAGTCTTTTTTAGCCTTTTCTGTTTATTTCTGGATTACTCTAGGAGATTGAAAACTGTTGCCTATTGTAAACAAATGCACAAACCCAAGACAGACAAAACGAGCAGCGATACAATAACTGGGATCATATCAGTTAAACAAATTAAAAACATGTGTGGTAACAGACCTACTATTAATAAGGTACAGATAATGTTACTTGTACATCCTGAAGTCATTTATGCCTCTAAACTTTACCAACTGCAAATCATGTATTACTAACATGGGTTTTTGACTAGTTTTCTGAGGTTGTGTAAGCCTGATGCTCGTTATTGTTTAACACAGTTTTCATGATCCCCTCTTATAACCTTTGACACCCCTGGGCAGTTCCAGTTATAGTGGATAGGTTGAGTTCAAAGGCAAAGTTCATGGAGGTTTCATGGAAATAGCACTGTATATGTGTTTAATACTCAGGCTCTTGCTATTTGAAAGACCGTTTGCAGCAAGCTCATTTCTGATTTTAGCTTAGCAGCACAGAAGACAGATGGTGAGAGAGTTGGGGCTCTTCAGCCTGGAGAAGAGAAGGCTTCGAGGGGACCTGATAGTAGCCTTCCAGTATCTGAAGGGGGCCTACAGGAAGGCTGGGGAAGGATTATTTATAAGGTCCTGCAATGACAGGACAAGGGACAATGGGTTTAAACTGGCAGAGGGGAGATTTAGACTGGATGTTAGGAGGAAGTTCTTTCCAGTGAGGGTGGTGAGGCACTGGAACGGGTTGCCCAGGGAGGTGGTGGCTGCTCCCTCCCTGGAGGTGTTCAAGGTCAGGTTGGATGAGGCCTTGAGTAACCTGTACTAGTGGGAGGTGTCGCAGCCTATGGCAGGGGGTTGGAACTAGATGATCCTTGAGGTCCCTTCCAACCTTACCATTCTATGATTCTATGTTCAGTCTTACACAAAGTTCACATCTGTGGTGCAGTAATAATTGCTCTATGCTATAACTTTGTGGAATATAAAGAAAACGATAGGTGAAAGGTTGTACTGTTTTGGTCATGATCACACTGCTGGGAAATTAAACATGTATCATACTCCTTATACTTTCCAGCCATCCTATTCAAACCCCACTACCTGCTGTTAAGATATACGATTTTAATTATTTTTTTTTTTTCTCTATTGGCTTTCCCACATCAGTGTTTTGCTGTGTGGAATTAATGATTCTGCCCCATGCAATTGCGTGAAAGGTTTAAACAATTCTTAATTTATTTCCTTTTAAAAAAAAAAAAAATCTGTATTTCCATTCATCTTAAGTGTCTCATGAAGTTATTACTGCTGGAAAATAGGATCAACCTGTTTATTTCATTAGGTGATAAATAACTAAAATGTTTGGTATAAGCGCATTTTTGAGCAGGTTCTTCTGGTGCTTTTTTTGGTTTCAGTAATTCCATACCTTTGCAGAATAACTTGATCAGAACTCTGACTTTCCATGTTTCTTCTTTATGCATCTTTTGCTGGTACAGAAGTGCTATCAAATGGCTCATTTGCATTATTCTGTGCCCTGTAAAATGAATTTATTATGCAGCTTCTCTAAATAGGCTAACCAGTTGTAATCTCATTCCAGCTGTGTATGGGTTTCAGCTAAACATGATTACTTTTTTTCATAATGCCTTAAAATAAAGAAATGGAAAAAAAAAAACCAAACCAAAAAACAAACCCACACAACCTTGGAGCTTAACCTGTCCTTTTGTCTGAAGAGTCTAATTTATTAAATGGTGTTATTAATCACCATGGGTAAGTATTTGCTTGTTAAACAGTTGAGTAATTTAAAATATTACTTACTTTGAGCACAAGTAACATATTTTGGTCTCTATTATTAATCATTGAAATAGTGCTGTAACCAACAGGTTGAGGGTAAAAAAGGATTCTCCCACGCTCTCTGGTGAGACCCCCACCTTGGGTAATACATTCAGCTCCTGGGCCTGCAACACCTGAAGGCTCATCAAGATGATCAAAGGGCTGGAAACACCTCTCCTGTGAAGACAGGCTGAGAGAGTGGGGATTATTCAGCCTGGAGAAGAGAAGGCTCCAGGGAGACTTTATGGGAGTCTCTGGTACCTACAGAGGGCCTCCAGGATAGCTAGAGGTGGAATTTTTACAACAGGATGAGACGTGGTGACTTTAAACTGAAAGATTAAATGTAGGAAGAAATTCTGTACTGTGAGAGTGGTGAGACACAGTAAGAGGTTTCCCAGTGAAGATGTGGGTGCCCCATCTCTGTATGGGTTCATGGCCATACTGGATGGGGCTTTTGGCAATCTGGTCTGTTGGAAGGTGTCCCTGCCCATGACAGGGTAGTTACAAGAAGATGATTTTTAAGGTACTTTCTAAACCAAATTTGTCCTATGATTCATGAACCAGGATTATAGTTACTGCCTGGATTATGAAAACATGAGCTGTTTTTCCAGCTATGCTATTCTGTAGGCACTGGCTTTTGCAGTGACCTAGTGACTTGGATTCAGGGAGTAGATGTGATCAGGTGAGCAAAAAAACCTCTTGTTTCCATGCAGGCCAGTGCTTGGTGACAGAAGAATCATCACAACTCTTGCTTCAAATGCATGTACCATGGAAGAGCTCCCATAATTTTTTAGTAAGATTCCCATATTTCACCCTAAGCAGTGGAGGACACTCAGGAATTGCTTTGGGCTCTGAACAGACTCTGAGTTCACATCCTAAAACTGATAGTGTCTTTTCCAGAGATCTTGAGTTTCAGAAGAAAAGGACTTTTCTGTTCAGACACTAGTGCTAGGAAGTTGCTTCTTGAATAACTTACCAACATTTCCAGTGTCATAGAATCACAGAACCATAGAATGGTAAGGTTGGAAGGGACCTCAAGGATCATCTGGTTCCAAGCCCCTGTCATAGGTTGCAACACCTCCCACTAGTACAGCTCACTCAAGGTCTCATCCAACCTGACCTTGAACACCTCCAGGGAGGGAGCAACCACAACCTTCCTGGCCAACCTGTACCAGTGTCTCACCACCCTCACTGCAAAGAACTTCCTCCTGACATCCAGTCTAAATCTCCCCTCTACCAGTTCAAACCCATTGCCCCTTGTCCTGTCATTGCAAGACCTTGTCAATAGTCCCTCTCCAGCCTTCCTGTAGGCCCCCTTCAGATACTGGAAAGCTACTATAAGGTCTCCTGGAAGCCTTCTCTTCTCCAGGCTGCAGTGCCCCAACTCTCTCAGCCTGTCCTCACAGGAGAGCTGCTGCAGCCCTCTGATCATCTTTGTGGCCCTCCTCTGGACCTGCTCCAACACTTCCATGTCCTTCCTGTGCTGAGGGTTCCAGAACTGCACACAGGACTCCAGGTGGGGTCTGACAAGAGGAGAGTAAAGTGGCAGAATCACCTCCCTTGCCCTGCTGGCCATGGTTCTCTTGATGCAGCCTAGGACTCAGTTGGCTGTCTGGGCTGCATGTGCACACTTCAAAGCTGCAGTGCTGAAAGCTGTCCTGAAAGCTTCATCCTGAAAGCTGCATGCTTTTTACTGACTATGTGATAAAATTCTTACAATAAACATACATTCACAAGAGAAGTGCTCTTAAAAAGAATGCTCCTCTGCTAAACAGTCTCACAAAAGTTTGTCATATTTTGTTTCCATTTAATGGATGCCTACCACAGACACACCACTTAGTGACAGGAGAGCTGAATTCATTTGAGCCAGTGAAGTCATCCTAGTTTGAATTTCATAACCCACTCTTCAGTACTCCAAGTGTGACTTTCACTTTGAGGACACAGCTAGGCAGTAAATGGGTCTATAGGCCTCTTAGAATATTTGTCATCCTTGAAGAATCTTAAAGCCAAATCTTAACAGCATTCCTTACCAAATGAGTAGAATTCACTATCAGGTGTAGAGGTAGAGCTGTGGAGATTGTGAATATTCTTCTTCTGCACCTCTTTCCTGATGAAAAGAAGAGAGGTTAAAGCCCAAACCAATGAAAACTTTTCCTCCAGAATAAATATTCAGTAAACAGTTCCCCAAATCATAGTGTTCTTCATACCCAATTGTTGTAAAAGAAAGGTGTGTTATATTTAATGCAGTTGCTTTCAGAGATAAGTAATTCAACATACTTTTATGTAACGTTAATACCATTGTTAGTTATGTCAATAAGAGATTAAGACATTCAGACTTTGGGATTTTTTTTTCCCCCCAAATTGCTCTTAAAAAAGCCCAGCAGAAGACAAGATCTTCTTGTCCAGTCTGCATGTGATTTGATGAAACAATTGCCTTAGGACCTGCTGACACTCTAATTGGAGTCTGCATAACACAGAATCAGAGACTTAGAGCAGTTCTCTCTAGATTCTGTTCAAGTATCCCTCTGTTAATTTCATTTAAATAACTCCTTCATTCAAATCCTAAGTGAAAACCTGAAACTGATGTACAGTTCTTGCCGACTTCAGTGAAGGCAAGATTCCATCATCTCTCTGCAAATTGTGACAGTGTGCTGCTGCTTATGACTTTTTTTTCCTCCCTCTGTTGTCTTCCTGCCTTTCTTGTGGGTCTGCTGTCACAGCACCTGAAAATAGAAAGGGGTTTAGGATTCAAAGATCTTGATCTACATGATAATAATATTTTGCCATTTGCAATTTTATTCAGTGTTAGCTTTCATTGTACTGATTACTTCTCCTCTCAGTTCTCAACTTTTAGGATCCCCATATTTTATACGAAAATCTGAAGTTTTCATATGCAAAAAGAAAGTTTCTGGTTCTCATGTTTTCTGATAAAAGCTTGGAAGCATAAATCTTCAGTACTCCCTTCCAATCAACTGAGTTAAATGAATAAAAGAACCTCCCAAACCCCATATTTACAAAATGACCTCACCAAAAACTCAAAAAAAAAAAAAAAAGGTCAAAACCACAACAAAGCCCTGATCTGTTGTAATTTTAGAACTTTTGGAATTATTCTTGTTATTAAAGAAGTGATTTTTGTTTCAGCTCTTCTTTTGGGTGGTTTTATATTGGTTTGTTTACATTTCAAGTCATTGCCCTTAAGTCAGAGGTAGATTGTAGTCCTTCAGAATATTGCTCTAGGAAATGAGATTTGTTTGCATTTATTATGTGTACAATTCATGTCTGGGCAGATGATTTTCCAAGGTGATTTTAAATCTCCAATTAAATAAAGGATGACTTTCACACCATAAGAATGTCTATGAAATGCAACTGATAACTTGAAGCTTGCATTTTTGTGATAGTTGATCTCAGACAGGTAGGGCTGATAAAAATAAGCATGTTTACAGTAAAGGGTGAGAAAATTCATTTCTAGAGTGAGGATGTTGCCAGTCAAATCTGAACGAAGTTACTTTTTGTTTTATAGCAATGTGCTGAAACTCTGTGAGTCAAAAAATGGCATAAAGATTTTGAAATGCTTTGGGAAGTCGTTTCAGAGAGTAACTTTCAGTCACCAGCGTGGGAGGTAGAAAACCCTGTATTTTCAAATGTGGTAATACCCAAAGGTACTTGAACATCAGGACCTTTATGAATTTCCTCTGCAGTATGGTAGACAATTGCCATCCTCTTTTGTTTTCCAATCCATGTTCTATGTGAGTAGCTTTCAGTGTAAATGTTGAGGTCAGTCGAGGTCAGCACCATGTGCATGCTGTTCTATTAGCTAAATAAAAGGTGTTTCATAGGCTTGATAACTCATCAGGAGTATAGTTCTAGCCCAGTGACAAACTTGCATAGGAGTTATCTCAACTGGTGACATTCCCTTACAGTGACCAGTAGTAAATTCAGGAAGGCAAATTCTCAGGATGCTAAAAATGAATCTCCACTTGGTGCATTTCAAAATAGTAGTAAGTTATGGAAAACTTTGATTCTTCTTGTCCATCGATATAGGATCTGCAGGTCTGAGTAGTCACAGCTCCCTGGTTTTGTTTTTCAGGCTTCTACCCATTTAGGTTTTTGTGAGCAAATTATATTTGCTGCATAGCTGTCATATTCTTTCATACAGCTGCTTCTCTTAGCAGTCGGTGGTGGATCATAGAATCATAGAACGGATGACCACAAGAATCATCTAGTTCCAACCCCCTGCCATAGGCAGGGACACCTCCCACTAGTACAGCTCACTCAAGGCCTCATCCAACCTGGCCTTCAACACCTCCAGGGAGGGAGCAGCCACAACCTCCCTGGGCAACCTGTGCCAGTGCCTCACCACCCTAACTGCAAAGAACTTCCTCCTAACATCCAGTCTAAATCTCCCCTCTGCCAGTTTAAACCCATTGCCCCTTGTCTTGTCATTACAAGACCTTGTAAATAGTCCCTCCCCAGCCTTCCTGTAGGCCCCCTTCAGATACTGGAAGGCTACTATCAGGTCTCCTCAAAGCCTTCTCATCTCCAGGCTGCAGAGCCCCAACTCTTGTAGTCTGTCCTCATAGCAGAGCTGCTCCAGCCCTGACCATCTTTGTGGCCTCCTCTGGACCCGCTCCAACACTTTTATGTCCTTCCTGTGCTGGGGGCTCCAGAACTTCACACAGTACT
>VWZE01013833.1:0-16728 GCA_013396675.1 Eubucco bourcierii | reverse complement strand
GCATCCCTGCCCTCTAGCAAGTTGACTGTGCCACACAGCTTGGTGCCATCTGCAAACTTGCTAGGGTACACTCAATTCCTCTGATCCTTTTGTGCTAATTTCCCAGTACTTACTTGCCTGTGTGCTGGTTTAGGGCCATGAGCTACCCAATACCAGAGGACAGAAATTATATTTACTGCTTTTGGGGTTTAAAAATGAAAATGTGGCAGACTGATTGGAAGTTTACAGGGAGATTCAATTTACAAGTATGTATGCACAGAAGGCATTCAGGTAGAATGAATACATTCACAAACTAGACCAAGCTTATTAGATCAAAACCTTCTAGAATCCTCCACCCAATTCAACCTCAGCAGGCCTGAGAGCAGGCCAAAACTGCTCTTCCCACTTCAGGCCTACAAGGCCTCAGTGGACTGCATGACGCAGCTCACAATTCTCTGCCAGGGAGCTGTCTCCCACACAAACCGTAAGGTAAGGACGTGCACTCTTCCCAAAGAGAGGAGGAGAGAAGGGAGGGAAGAGAGCAATGTCAGCTAGGAACTGCTTTACAAACTGTGATACTGGAAAGCAGAATACAGTAACAATGTTAAAATATTCTGGGATGACCAGATTCATCCCTTGGGACTCCCTACCACTTTCTGGAGGACTTTGTCTCTGTGGTTTTCTTAAGGGCAGCTGGTCTCAACCACCATAATGTATGAACAATATTTTCATGCTCTTAATTCTACACATACGACATTTAACATTGCCTTCAATATATTTAACTGAAGTCTTTATTTTAGTCAACCATCAAACCATAAACTCTTTTATTATATCAAAAAATATGAAATCTGCATGGTGCTTAAATTCAGAATGTATTCTGCTTTGAACAGTATTTTCTCTTTGCCTTCAATGTGGCTTATTTTCTCAAGATATTTTAAAAGACCTTTTTCCCCAAAGTGAAGAGACTCAACAGAAATCATTTTAATGAGATAGACATTTAGTTCAACTGAAGAAGCTTCTTCATATGAAAAAAAATAAATTAAAAGAATAATCGTGCTTTTAAAAGATAATTAATTAAAACCTCTCGGTTTGGTGACAAATTTAACATCTCGTCTGACATATTCAGAAGAAGAAAGTGTCTGGAATTGCACAACCAAAATGAAATGTTCCATTTCACAGCAAGGCCAAGTCTGAGTCTTGTAATTATTTCAAAGGGAGTAAAGGTCATTCTCTATTTGCTACGTCTGTATTATGTGAAGGTTCTCTACCAGGCTTACAGAAGTTAACTCATGACCTATTTAGATTGCCCAGATTTCAAAGTCAACTTGTACTGTCACAAATCCAATAAAGTAGGAGCACTCCTCAAACGAGTGACATTAGATGAAGTCCAAAACAAGCTTTTAATTTCTAGCTTCACAAGACAAGGTTTTCAACTTTAAGATGTCAGTAAGTGGGGAATCAGAATAGAATTTGCTTCTTGCATGATGTCTTAATTGTATAGGGGAAGAATTGTTTATAGATAAAATTCAGCATATGTTGCATGGGCTATTTTTCTGGTGTGGGTTTAGAAGTCTTCTTCAGTTGTGGTTTGCATCCTGAGACAGAAGGAGTTTTCCTTTTGCTGTGATTGTATTTTTATGCATATTTCTTCACTTACACCAGGACTCAGAAAAACAGGTACTTTAGAAATGCACCTGTGCACAAGGGAAATGTGTGCAGAAAATGGGTGTCTCTGTATCTTTGTGTGTGACCTTTGCAATGCATGTAAGACTACTGGTTTATATAATTAGTTAGGGCTTACACACAATTTTGAGGGCAACTTCTGAATACATCAGTTTGTGTTTGCAGATACCTTGCACTGAAAGACTGAAGGAAGCTGTAAAGGGTTAACCCTCCTGGGTGGGGGGAGTGGTCAGAACTTGACCACATATCTGCTAGATCCTAAGTGTAGTGTTTAGCCCACTCCCGCTTCCTGTCTGGACCCCCTATATAAGCAGAGGAACTTCTTGTTGCTCTCTCTTTGTGTTCTGTGTGCCTGACACCATCTTTGTTCCTGGTCTCCTGCCTTTCCACGTGGCCAGTCTCTACCACATGGTGGATATCTCTTCAATCTGCTACCATCCATCTGATTGTATATATATATTTTCTGTCTTGTTTTCCCTTCCCTATACCTATTTGTAACTCCCCTACCTTAAATACCTTTTATTTATTGTTAAAACTTTCTTTTACCTTCCAAATCATAGCCAGACTGTTCTTTGGGTGGTTTNTTGCACAAAAAAAAAAAGGCGTTTTAAAAAACAGGTCTGCATTTATTCCTTTTGAGGAACGATATCAAAAAAAAAAAAAAAAAAAAAAAAGAAAAAAAGGTGGGGGTGGGGAAGAGGGAAAGGCATCCTAGTATTATTGTGTTGGTTTCCCCTGAGAAACTAAACTCAAACCAATACAGAAACATGTCCAGTTTTCAACCTCTATGGAGTCCAGAATCTCCAATAGAATCAATTTATTGTCTGTAATTGAATGGGGGGTTAAACACTGTGTTAAGCCTTTGTTAGAAAGGCAGCAGTTGTGTCAACGTGTTAGTGAAGAGTAGTCAAGTGTTTTGCATCTTGCTTGGTGTGTTACTTTAAGTATTTCCTGTCTTTCTTGGTTAATCCTTCAAAGGGACAAATGTAGAGCAGGTTAGTGTGGAAGGCAAAGGAGCCCATCTGCTGCATTTGACTACCACCAACTTAATTGTCATGAAATATTCTGGCTGTTTCTCACATTCTGCTAGCACTTCTAGCCAAGCTTTTATGGCAAATGTCAGTGACATGAAATAAACGATCTTACAGTTGCCTTCATAAGAACTAATGCAGACCAGGTGGGGTATTGCTGCCTTTGGTTTTTTTAAATGGGATTGCATAAAACTTACGGTGTGTATGAAGTGCATGAAGGGAGAGAGCAGATACCGATTTGATCTTATTTAACAAATGGGCTAAGAGAAAAACACGCAGACACTGAAATCTTTTAGAACATCTCTCCAGAATCAAGACCAGCATATCTAGATGATAAATGTGGTGAAAGTAGAACTGAGAAATATGTGAGCCACTGCTATTGGGTTGGGTCAAGTGAGAGTGGAGTTTGCTAGTTGAGCTAGTGAAGGAGAAAGGAGTCTTCAGCATTCACCTGTGTGGTGCAGGCAAGAAATTGTCCTCATTTCAGATTTATATTTATTTGCAAAATTGCAATCATGTGTTGAGGATGTTTTGAGTAACCAGGCCCATCTGAGCAGGACTGCTTGAGTTTTGGAGCAAATATCATTTAGAAATGCTATGTCTGATCATTTTTATTCCTGGTCACTACACATGCCCTTGATATTTCTTTAGCTGTCCAAGGAGCAGGAGATTGACCATAATAACTTTGAGATCAGAGTAGTCTGGATGCCCTCTGAAAGTCAGGTTTTGAAAAACAGCTCTGGAAATTCTGAAAGTGCAGTTAGACATAAATAGCTTGGAAAATACAGATTTGACTTTTTCTACTTTTAAATTTACTTCCTTTTACCTCTCTTTAACCTTCTAAACTTCTTAGTAATTTTTTCTTTTGCTGCCTCTTTCTTGGACACTCTTACCTCCGAGCTCTCATTTGAAGCTGCCAAGAAAAATAGCCTTTCAGGTTGTTGTCTCTGTTCAGGGATAGAACACAAAACTTCAGAGACTGCAATTAGCATTGTACCTATTTCCAACCAATTTTATCTTGCTTTTAAGCTTCTTCCTCTGCTAAGGTGTTTCTGTGATGACAGGGAACTTTGGTGTCCACATAGTAATAGCAATACAAACTGTATTCAACTTTAACCTTGAGATCCACCTCCACTATGATGCACACATTTCATTTTCAGTCTTCACTTGCTGTAAACAAGCTTTTGATATATGGAAAAATGGACAAACTAGCTCAGAGAGGAAAAAAAAATAGAAAAAAAGCCAAAGTTTGTGTTGGCAAAGGTCTTTTATAGAGGAAACTTCTGTGGTGTGAAACTTGACCCTTGAATAGAGAATTCTTTCTGTAACTTGGTGATCAACTTACTGAAAGTTTGCAGATCCTATTTTTTCAATCATTTAAAACAACCTAGGAGTGCTTAATTGAAACATATTTAAGCCCAACTGTATTCACCAATGACTTTTAAGAGCAACACTACATTCTATGCTTTCTTGAAGACCAGTAATGGCCTTTATTGATAATCTGAAATTAATTTAAGCTTGAAAGCCACTATTCTGTAATTTCCATGCCAACACACTAATATGAACCCAAAAATCTTACATAAGAAGTTGTTTAGCAAGATTTGAAAGAGAAGTGTGATGTGATAGATATTCCTTTTTTTATGAGCATGGAAGCAATGTTTTTTTTTTTATGAGTGCTGAACCTAAACCCAGTATTGTTTCCAGAAGCCAACAAAACAGATGCATGGGAGGATGTTAAAAGTCGTTTTTTTTTTTTTTTCTTTTTTTTTTTTTTTTGCTCCTCAGGTTCTGCTGCTTGCATGTGCAGAAGATTTAGAATGTGTTCCTGGATTCCAGCGGAAGGTTTTTTATATTGAGGAGCCATTTGAATTCACAGAGGACCAGCCCATTCTGAACCGTATGTTATTTTCATATATTACTGCTGTGCAACTTTCAGAATTATTTATGTCCTCTTCACTCCTACCATTTCTCAGAAAACATTTTCTTGTACATAGAGTTTTGAATATTGCCACGATTCCTTCTGAGTTCTCATGTATTAATCTTATATCTCTACAGACGTTATTCTGTTCTGTGTATTAGAGGTGACAAAACACTGTGTATAAACATTTAGGACAACAGGAACTTGGAGTCATCCACTTTTTAAAAAGCAAATTTACTCTGATTTTTATTCCCTCCCCCTTTCCTATAATCTTGGAAACCGGGACTATTAACTCATCTCTGCAACTCAGATTTAGTAGATTAAATGATTTTTATTGCCCCCCCTCCCCCCTTTCCTATAATCTTGGTAATCAGGACTATTAACTCACCTCTGCAACTCAGATTTAGTAGATTGTATCTTACAAATTTCATTCAAATCTGGTGCAAGTATTTACATGACATTCAGAGGAGGCTGGATGAAGTTTGATCATCAGTAACAGCAAATTGTTACTGCGTGTCTCGTACAACTGACATATCCACTAATGTTTCCAGTGATGAAGTGTCACATTGTAGCATCCAATCTGGCACCAAATACTCAAAGCATTAAACTGAAGGAGCTGTAACTGTCCTGGTATTAGTTCATTAAAATATTTTAGTGAGCCACTAGTACAACATGTTCACTCAGTTCTGTAGCTCTGGAACTTCAGGACTGTCATATTAAAGTAGTACCTTATCGAACTGTCAATGATTTTGAAGATATAAAACTGACACTAAGTGCTGCCATTCCAGACACACCAAAGTTTTCACACATGATACATATTACCAAGAGATTCTTTGTTGTCTTTGGTTTCTTGCTGTTGAAAGAGGAATTCTTTGAGGTATGCAGCATAGAGACAGTAATGCTTGGTGCCTACATAAAATACCTGGATTGCACAGTGTGGTACACAGTGATTGTATGGTCAAACCAAGCAATGGAAAGCAATGTTACTAATTAAATGCATATATTTCCCATCTTGGTTCCCTCCAGATGCTACTACTGTATATTGATATATTTTCACTGTTACATGTTTGGATGGAAGTGTAGTCTGTGCATGCTCATTTTAAAACAGCACTCGCCTGTCAAAATGAAATGTCAGAATTAGTTCCCAGAATCTATTGAAATTATTATTAAAATGAAGTAATTAAACCTTTAATATCTTCTAGGCTAACATTTTCAGACTAACAATTTTGATGTTGCTTTGTGCAAGTTGTATTTTCAGAGAAAATTTAGATCCTAAGTAGTAATGCTGTTCACAGATATGTGAGATTGTAATTCTGTTTGGAAGGGAGATTTCAACCATCAAATTTCTTTGGGCAGTTTTTGTTCACTGGGAATTATTGTTTTAAAGAGTTGGCAAACACACCATTCCTACATGATTAAAATTAAAAATTAAGAATTAGAATATAAGAATTATAATAATATATCAGAATATAAGAATTAGATTTAATAAGCATGCAAAATTGAAGACTGATGTAAATAAAAACTCTATTAATGAGTTAGTGGTAAGCTGAATAAAACCAGCATTTGTTGTATTCTTTGTCTGCCTTGGAACTTTAAGGCTATAGTGTGTCTGTCTGGGTCTCCTGTTTATTTGTGCTTATCTTCTCAAACCCCTAAAAGATTAGCATGTTAAGTCAAAGTTGACTGGGCTGCTCTGTGGTGACCCAGAAAATCACACTAGTGGAAAACTAGCACAATAATTAAGACACCATCATTAATGTGAAGAGGAGGAAAGTGCAGGGGGAGATTTAGAAATGCCTGGAAACAATCTTTGGAATTAAATTATTTTAATAAGTAGAAACTAAATTGGCCTAATATGTAATGCTCAACAAAGGCAGACTGTCGATGCCTGATTGTACTTAATTCAATCACTGGTAAACAGCATGTCCTTCATGCAGCAGCAGCAAAGCTCTGCATAGTTTCTTCATTTGAGCTGACCACAGAATTGATATTTTTAATTGTCTGTTTGAATACATTTTACATGCTCTTGCGTCTTTTTATAGCCATTACCCAAGAGTGGTGTAATTTAGCAGTTGCTTTACAATGTGAGGCTTACAGGGCTGTGTAAATATGCAAAGCAGGCCTATAGCAGTGACTGTTTTTGTAGTCCTTGATAAGCCAAGGAGCTCCTTAATTCTTTTCTGAAGTGCAATAAAGCAGTCTATTTTTTTTTCCTGTCTTTCCCCCTCCCCCTGCTCTTTCAATTTAAACAAGGACCTACTGTACATTTAATTGCTAGTATCTCCCTTGTAATTAAATATAGGTTATGGCCGGTCCTTATGCATGTATTACTTCTACATACAATAATGTTAATTATGTATTACAGTCACTGCTGGGAAAAAGGGAGAACAGCCCAAACTGAGGGTAGAGATTTTTTATCTTTTTCCTTATCCTGATTTGTATCAGATCTTGTCAAAGGCAATTTATAAGCTGAGCATTTACAATTACATCAGTGAGACTGAATATGCATACGCTCTTTCCTTTGGCTTCACTGGAATTCTGTTGCCATTTCTTAGTTTTTTATCTCGTTTATCTCAGGCTGAACCACTTTTTATTTGAGGTGGAAGGCACTACTCTATCTGTATTAAAAGCATCCTCCAGACTTAGGCCATTTTGTTTTGCTATTTTTGTCGGGGCTTTTTTTCCCCTAATTTTGAGTCTTTTCCTCATCAGACCCCTTTATCTTTGCAGAACTTCCGGATTTTATGACCATAAACAAAAGCAGGTATTGCTATCCTATTTTTGCTCTGCCCAGTTCTTCTCCCAAATTACAGTTTTCTTATACTAGATGCTCCCTTAATGTATTGGTAGAGGATTCATAGAGTTCATCTGGAAATACTAGAGGATCTGACCACATAATTATTGGTTTAGCAAGCAATTGTGTTATTGGATTATTCTTCCTTTATTTTTTAATTTTTATTTTTTTAAAAAAATCTTGGTTCATTTTCTGCAGGCAAACAGAGACTATCATAAAGGCTGCTATGTTCTTGATAAAATGATAATTGATAGCAATTAATTACAGGTTTTACACCTTTCTGAAACACTTGTGTCCATGAAATACTTCCCCATTAGAAAGCTTGTCTTTGGCAAGGCTGACAGGTTGCTGGAAATGACAATGCTCTGTCATGCCAGCCTGATAGAAAGTTCCTAATCAAACTCATCAAACGTGGAAATGTAATTGCGTTACATTAATCATGTTTATACTTCACATACATGAGTCTTGGCTTTTGGGGGTATATTTAATTGACAGTGAATCAAATAGTGCACTTGAAAAATGGAGGCAATTAAGATAAAAACATTAGGTGATGTGCTGTGAATACTGAACTGCGGAGTACATTGATGGTGATTTAAATGTCAAAACAAAGGAAGTGTTGACCCTTACTTGAAAAAGCTTTAATTTAGATGTTAATTAATGGCTGACCTCTTCTGTCTCTGATGTGATAGATTGCATGTTTCAGAGCTCAAGATCAGGGCTTTTTCTTGACATTTGGGCACTTTTTTATTCTGTGGACTTTAACAAAGTCTTTTCTGTCAATCACATGGAAAAATCTTTGTTTACCCATATGATGGAAAATACTTAAGTTTGCTTCTTAATTCTTCAAGTCAGTTCTTTTGTTGACTAGCAAAGCTGTAGCCTCCTTTGTTGAGTAATGCCCGTGGAAAGATCAGAGGAGACTATTTCTACTATTACATTATCATGTGTGTGCATGGATCACAGTGCCAGTGACATTCACATCAAAATATTTCCTATTGATTTTCAGATGATACCCTGGGAGATTTGTGTTTATCACATCCACCCTTTCCACCAATTACCATGCCATTTGACTGTACAGATGGCCTTTTTCTCTAGCTGTTTTATGCTGTCAATATTACTGCTGTTACCTCTTGTTTATTCTGAAGCACAGTGTGTACTGTCACACACGCTCGATTCATCTCGCTTTGCTTTTTCTCCAGTTTGCATAGAGCCAATGTGGCAGACTAATTCAATGTACTATAATAGGCCAAAACCTCCACAGAGTTTTAACACAACATTTATATGCTGGTGTTAACTCTTCATGCTGAATATTACAGGTTTTATGTAATTTGAACTATGAGCAATTGGTAGCTGTAGCTTGCGAAAGAATGTGTTCAAGTGAGGCAAAATTTTGGTCTTAATTTCTTGCAGGGAAAAGTATCCAGACTTTTAGGAAATAGCAAGAAAATTGTGGATTTTTCACCTCTTCAGGTGTACATATCTGTAGTGCATACTTGTTGAAACACAGTTGTGCCTTTTCAAAATAAAGAAATCTTTAAAGCATTTTGAATTCTACAAACATCCTAAAATTGCTTTCATTTCACATAAATCACTCACTATGTTAAGAAATGTATTCTAGAAAATGCTGAAAAATTACTTGATTTCTATGTTTGACATATGGTAGCAGACTTTACAGAAATGTGTCTGAAACTTTCTACTCTGGTAGTGAACTATTTCTTTATACTCTAAAATATATCCTAATATCCACATACTCACTTACAGAACTTGAGTATTAGAACTTTAGTTCTGTCAGTTGGATAAATGATTAAGATCACCAGGCATCTTGGGTTCTGAAATCATAGAATGGTAAGGTTGGAAGGAACCTCAAGGATCATCTAGTTCCAAACCGCTGCCATAGGCAGGGACACCTCCCACTAGTACAGCTCACTCAAGACCTCCTCCAACCTGGCCTTCAACACCTTCAGGGAGGGAGCAGCCACAACCTCCCTGGGCAACCTGTGCCAGTGTCTCACCACCCTCACTGTAAAGAACTTCCTCCTAACATTCAGTTTAAATTTTCCCTCTTCCAGTTTAAATCCATTGCCCCTTGTCCTATTGTTACAAGATCTTGTCAATAGTCCTTCCCCAGCCTTCCTGTAGGCCCCCTTCAGATACTGGAAGGCTGCTATAAATACTGGTGAGGATTTGAAGCCAGGTGCTGGGGATATTTCTCAATCACATGATTCCCATTCAAATGGCTGTAGGAAGCCAAGTCTGAGTTACTGAAATTCCAGGAAACATCCAAGAGTGTGCAAAATGGGTGAGAAATTGTGGAAGTAATTTTTGAAATGGAGGATTGGAAGCTTTATATCATGTTCCTGGAGGTAGGCTGAGGTGGATCTTCAAAGGGAAGATTCTTTTGCACTTAATTACCTAAGGCATTGCTTTTTAATTGAGGTTTGATGCCAAATTCTCAAACAGAGGAAGAAAGTTGTCTTCGTGTGTATTGCAAATATACATTGTGACTAAATAATACAGTACATCTCAGATGTGCCTCTGAATGTATGTGGATTGATGTTGCAACATAACAGGGTATCATATCATCTGTTAAACTGCTTTCACACATGATTAAAGCAAAACAGAACAGGAAAAAAATGGTTGTCAAGTGCCAGGTGGCCAGACAGTTTCCTTTCAAACAGTGCATGTCAGCTTATTAACAAGACCTGAAGGGAAATGACTTTAAAACAGAGTGTTTGATTTTTATGCATATAGATTGTATTAAGCTAGTTTCTCAAAGGTAAGGCATTAGACTGAACAATGTGAATTATTTAATCTCTGAAAAACAACTTCAGGGCTAAATCAGGCTCTCAGGGATGTATTCAGCTCCTGTTGAGTATTAGAGGGAAGACCATATTCATTGGTGAAAGCTCTCCTGATATTGTAATTCCAAGGTGGAGGAAATGAAGATCTAAACTGGTGAAGTGCACTGCAATTCTAGTGTAAAAAAATTAAAATAAAAAAAAAATTGGGTAAAGGTCTTTTCAGTGATGGTGAATGTTCTGTTAATGGGTTGGTCTGGGTTTAGGAAGACAAAAGTAGCAGATGACTTGGTCTCCAGAGAAGGGCAACGAGGCTGGTGAGAGGCCTCGAGCACAAGCCCTATGAAGAGAGGATGAGGGAGCTGGGATTGTTTAGCCTGGAGAAGAGGAGGCTCAGGGGGGACCTTCTTGCTGTCTACAACTACCTGAAGGGTGCTTGTAGCCAGGGGAAAGTTACTTTCTTCTCTCAGGCAACCAGTGACAGAACAAGAGGACACAGTCTCAAGCTACACCAAGGGAAGTTTAGGCTGGAGGTGAGGAGAAAGTTCTTGACTGAGAGAGTCATTTGTCACTGGAATGGGCTGCCCAGGGAGGTGGTGGAGTCACCGTCCCAGGAGGTGTCCAAGGCGGGTTTGTACCTGGCACTTGGTGCCATGGTCTAGTCTTGAGGTCTGTCGTGATGGGGTGGACTTGATGATCTTTGAGGTCTCTTCCAGCCCTGGTGATACTGTGAAATCAGTGAGCAACTGCTCAGTATTATCATGACAGGTCTCTTTCTCAGTGCAGCACAAACCTTGTGTTAATAATGTCCCAGGGTGCTGGAGTAGCAGACTTCTGTCCGTTTCCAGTTGGCAATTCCAAACTAAAAATAGTCAGATTAACTAAACTATTACTCCCTAACTGATCAGGGCAAGAAGCAGCCTTTCTGCAGGTGTATAAAAGTGTTAGAAGAATCTGTCCTTTTAGGAGAAAAGTAGGTATCCGTAGCTTTGGACAAATTCAGAAAGCAAAGACTGACACTAACTGATTATAGATGAAAAAATCATCTGGAGCTCCCTTTGAAACAGAGCAAATAGAATCATAGAATGGTGAGGTTGAAAGGGACCTCAAGGATCATCTAGTTCCAACCCCCTGCTATAGGCCGGGACACCTCCCACTAGTACAGCTCACTCAAGGCCTCATCCAACCTGCTGGAATCTAACAGAGTCATCTCTCTGAAGAAATCAGGGCTAGGGCAGATGACTTCAGGTTACATCTTAGAGCTGAGGTCATGGTGAAAAGGCCTCAGCATCAGCCAAGCTTGGTCAGGGGGAAGCTGTTGTTCATGCCTGACAAACTGATGAACACAAATTACTACATGCTGAGACAGTAATGCGTTTCTGTAGTATATAGCTTTGCATTTTCACAGACTTGCATTTCTGCCAGAACTTTTAATTTGAGGATCTTAGGGAAGCACCATTCAAAAGAATCATGGCTTGCTAACCTTTTCCATTACATTTCAAAGCACAGTGTGGACATTTAGCAAAAATTAATGGGAGTATGTGAGGTTAAATCTTCCTTTAAACATAGAATTTAATTTAATGATATCTTAAAGCATGCAAGTGTTCTTGAAAATAATTGTAGATGCAGTTCACAATTAATTCTTAGCTTTTAGGATTTCTCTCTGCTAATCCAAATCAAATTATAACTCTTCTAATGTAATTATGCTCATGCTTCAACTTAGAGTTTTTTGTTTCCTTTTTCTTCTTTAAAGCAGTCTTTTCTGGACAGAGCAATCTATATTCATCTGCTTTAATGGACACATCTCATTTTTACATGGCTTTCTTGTGGCATATGGTCTCCCAGACTTGCTCTGAGAATAAGTAACATAAGCAATAAACTCATTAAGTGTTTCTGAAATTTATCAGAACACTTTGGTTTTTTTCTCTAGCTGGAGGCTACTGTTCCTGATTTTGTCTTCTGATTCTGTTCAGCTTATTCTTTTGACAAAGGAATTTTATTTTTTTTCCTCATGGATTGATTCTGGAAACTCTGGAAGTTTTAAAATGGCTTTGTGCATACTTGTATGCCTTGTACCTACATCTGCAGCTTGGGCTGACAAGTGAAGCTGTAGATAGTGAAGAAAGTCCATGTCATATTCTGTGAAGTGAATATTAACTAAAATGATTTGAGGTTTGGTTTTTTTAATCCCTGAAAATATAAGAACCATTGTGAGTGGTAGGATTTGCTGAAATAAGAAATTGGCTAAAGAACCTCTGCCTGAAAGGGTTTGTCTTTCACAAAAATCTGAAATTACTCTACCAAAAAATTCTTTTGAAACAAAGTGGAAATAAAATTTGGAAGCCTCAAGAAAACCTAAATGATGACTCCTGTAGCAATCCTCGATGTTGCTTTTAGACAGGAGCTCCAGTTTCAATAAAATCTTCGATTTCTGGAGCAGCTCTGCTATGAGAACAGGCTACAAGAGTTGGGGGTCTGCAGCCTGGAGAAGAGAAGGCTTCCAAGAGACCTTAGAGTAGCCTTCCAGTATCTGAAGGGGACCTACAGGAAGGCTGGGGAGGGACTATTTACAAGGTGTTGCAATGACAGGACAAGGGGCAATGGGTTTAAACTGGCAGAGGGAAGATTTAGACTGGATGTCAGGAAGAAGTTCTTTGCAGTGAGGGTGGTGAGACACTGGCACAGGTTGCCCAGGGAGGTTGTGGCTGCTCCCTCCGTGGGGGTGTTCAAGGCCAGGTTGGAGGAGTCCTTGAGAGACCTCTACTAGTGGGAGGTGTCCCTGCCTATGTCAGGGGGTTGGAACTAGCTGATCCTTGAGGTCCCTTCCAAGCTTACCATTCTATGATTCTTTCCTTTCTTTAAAATAAACCAACAAAATCAGCATAATGTTCTCTGTCTTGGCTGTGGAGAGAACTGAAGTAGTAGTAAGGGTGGGTCCTTGAAAGATCAGGAAAACAAAAGCAGCACTGGATTAACTTACAGGTAGCCAACATCAAAAGAGAAACTCAGTGCTGAAGTTGTGGGCAGCACCGGTATATCTTTGATACTTTTTGGAACACTTGTAAGCAAGCACCAGAACTTAAAGCTGGGTTAGACTGCAGTAGATGATAACCTTGTTGATGCATGGAACCATTCTGCAGCCAGAGATTGGGGTTTATTTTTCTGAAGGACAAATTTCAAATCTCTTCTCTGTCCCTTATCAACAGCAGTGTGAACGCTTTGACTGGACTTAGGTTTATGTGTGAACTGAGCTGTCCTGCCCTGCAATTTTTGACAAAATACTGCAAAACAGTTTGTAAAAAAACAGGTGAATTTTAGTCTTATTTGTATTATATTCTATAACTAGAATATATTTATTTTCTCTACTAACCATGCTGCTAAGAAACATTATTTGGGTAAATGCATTCAGGCCTGTGGGTTTTGTTTACCTTCTTTTATGTGGCAGTGAATGTGTGGCAAGAGAAAGCGTGCTCTGATTTGCTAGAAAACCAAATTGCCTGGTTAAAAGTAGGACTCCTGCAGACTTTATTTAACAGAAATTTTAATTGCAGGGCCAGCTCCCAATTCCTACAATAAAACAGTGGGGACACCACTATAATTTGACCTTTATAAAACATTAACACCAACCTGTAAAAAAAAATGTAACTTCAACTTTAAAGAATAAATACAGTAGGAGGCTAAATCCAAGGAATTATGAAAATAATGTGCATACTTTTGGAAAAAAAAAAAAATACAAATGCAATAATGTGGAGACCAAAGCGACATTGGTGTGTTATATTTTCTGTATCCATCTTCTGCTCCTCATGCAAAAATGCTGTATACTTTGCAGAAGAATCTTTTCATGGTTTTATCATGCCTCGGTGAAAGCAGCCCTGCTGTGAGGCTTCGAATAAAGGATACTGTACCAAACATTTGGGAAATGTCGATGTCTAAAACCAGAACCTGCTTCCCCAGAAGAGTCAGTTCAGGAATCTTCAGGTGTCCAGTTTTCACTCTGATTCTCTTTGTCACTCTTCTGTCTGCACTCCCTCACTGTAGGGGTAACTATTCAGATAGCTATTGTGAATTGTGCTCAGGACCAGGTGCTCCTTTCTTCTGCCAAGAGTCACAAAAGAACATCATGGGGTTGAAGAGGAATGGAGTAGGACAGTCTATGCCTGAGTTGCATGGGAATATCAGTGCAAAGGCACTGCTGGAACATGAAATGGGGAACTGTATTGGGTCCCAGCTGTGTGCAGCATCAGAAATGGCCAGAAATACAGATGCATTTTGGGTTAATTCTGACTGAAACAGTCCCTGAGCCATGGTGTGGCAGCTCACAGTATTTTGTAGTTCTATAATCATGGGAAGGTGATTAAAAGTGTGCTTCATGTCTTCTGTTGTCTTTAATGTAATTCAAAGTACAGCTTAATAAATATTACTCTTTTCTTACATAACTGAAGATGTAGACACATAGATACTTAACTTTTATATCCTGTACTAAAAAACATATTTGAAGATAATGTGAATGCCAAAGTTATAAGTTCTTTTTATGTGACCAAACCCAACTTTTTTTTTTTTTTTTTCCATTGCATATGTCACCTTTATTTGGTCTTAGTTTGACAGGTGAAGCATTATCTGCTCAAATCCGTTGTTCTTGTACTCCTGATCTTATGTTTCCTAACCCATTCTGAATATCTGCTGTAAGATGTGACTACTTCTGTGATCCATAATGCTATATTTCAGATCTGCTGGAGAAGAGAATTAAAGTCTGGATGCATTCCTCTGTGACCTGAGCTAGATTGTATGGTCCTGCTCTGGCAGGGGGGTTGGACTCGATGATTTCTCTGGGTCCCTTCCACCCCCTAACATCCTGTGATCCTGTGAAAGAGTAAGAGCAAATTATGGTTTCTGAGAATGGAACATTCCAGGACTCAAAACTTTGAACAACCTAAGGTTTCACAGGTGTATTTAAGGTTAAAAGTGATCTCTGTTGCTGTGAGGAACAGCATTATTCCAGTAATTGCTCCATTTGCTTTGAAAAAGATGCTAACTTGGTGTTTGAGGGAGGAGGAAAAGAGATATTTGCAGCAGAATGGCTCTTCTCTTTTGGTGTGCAATGCTCAGCCACATCTCTCTTGGCCAAAGGTTTACTTAGGTCTGAAGACCAAGCAGGCATGAGAGAACCATAAGGGAATTTCTTTAATTCCACTGTGTGCATTTCTGTCAAACTTGATGTTAAAGGGCAAAAAGTGAGGCTTGTAGGAAGACATCTGCTAAGTATTGTGAAGTTGTCTGAGAGCTTCCCAGAGATTCCTTGTGGCTAAAAAAAAGACCCTGATCTCAGTTGCCTAAGAATCAGTGTTTGATTGTCTAGTTACTATTGCTTTGGGGATTATTTTGTTCTTTATTTATTCTTTTGGTTTTATTTTTAATATTGGCTTTTCCAGGTAAAAGGTGCTATTCAACCACAACTCAGATGTGACAGCAGAAAATAGGACATCGTGATTGTACAATATTTTTCTAGAAAACTGAAAACAGTGTTGTGGGAGTTGCACAGGGCAATTTGCAAGCAAAGAACTCATTTCATTTAATTTTTTAAAAGTTAGGTCTGACACAGGAAATAGTCTAAAATTATCTTTAATAATGGAACTGATCACTCCTCTAATAAAATACAATGCTTCTAATGTTCTGTAAAGTCTGTTGTTTCTTCTGGGAAGTGTCAGATCTTAGGCAGAAGGCTTTTGGCATAATAGAACAGGAGCTTCTGTCGACTGTAAATCAAAATAAGAAACTTTATTAAAAATGATATTATTACTTTGCACTTCTACTCTTTGAGACACTGTCTTTAATAGCTTCTCCAATAGAGTTAGAATGAACTGAAATATAGAAGCTTTAACACCTATATAACAAATCTATTAATACTGATGCTTCTGGAAATATTTGGCATTGACTGCTTAACTACTGTCTTCACAAGTCGGCATCGCTTCCCAGAACTGTTTGATACTAACTGCAGTTAGTGCTGATAATTAATTGAAAATGAATTAGTTGCATGGTGATCGAGTGCTGAACACACTTTCTGACACCATAGCTGTGCTTTAGACCCTGGTTTAGCGAGGTGTTTTAGCAACACTTGAGTTGAAGTTCCCTCTGCATTCTATATGGTAATTTTACTTAGGTGTGTCACAGGACTAAATTCTATTAGCTTCAACCTAAATGTTTGCTTATGCAAAATGTTTGTTCTTTGGAAAAGGCTTGGCAATGGCAGAGCTGCAAGATGACTCTTACCAGTGCAGCAAAGCAAAGCAAAGACATGCATGTTCCCTTAGCACACGTGTTTTCTGTGCTGAAATGCTGAAACAGACGATGTGGAGAGACTATGCTCAATGCAGCAAGAAGATCAGGTTCCATAGATAAGTGCTGCTTCTGCTGAAGTTTGGTTTTCCTAGGTAACTCTGGGCCAAAATTCTTCCTAGATGCAAATGTTACTGGATTGTAAGCATCCGAACAAACAAATCATAGAATCATAGAATCATAGAATCATAG
>VWZE01013832.1:28170-38782 GCA_013396675.1 Eubucco bourcierii | reverse complement strand
AAGAAAAGTGGTTAGAGAGGATTAATCAGCAGAGGAGCCAGAGCCCAGAAGCTACTAGATCGCCCCAGCAGCTCCTGCTCCAGCAAGCAACAGAGAGAGACTGACTTATCTAATGTTTTGGTTATTGTTCCCAAACAATTTTCCAGCAAGCCTATGAGTGAAGCAGACATCATGATGTTTTCCTTTCACAGCCTATAGTGTAATTTTCTCCATTAAAATATTCTAATTAGCCTCAAACCAGCACAGACTGGATGTTAGGAGGAAGTTGTTTGCAGTGAGGGTGGTGAGATACTGGCACAGGTTGCCCAGGGAGGTTGTGGCTGCTCCCTGCCTGGAGGTGTTGAAGGCCAGGTTGGAGGAGGCCTTGAGTGACCTGTGCTAGTGGGAGGTGTCCCTGAATATGACAGGGGGTTGGGACTAGATGACCCTTGAGGTCCCTTCCAACCTTACCATTCTATGATTCTATGAAATCTGGGAAAGGAGAAGGGACTACCTGAAAGGAGGTTGTAGCCAGGTGGGGTTGGGCTCTTCTCCCAGGCACCCAGCAACAGAACAAGAGGACTCAGTCTCGAGTTGTGCCAGGGGAGGTCCAGGCTGGGTATCAGGAGGAAGTTCTTGCCAGAGAGAGTGATTGGCATTGGAATGGACTGCCCAGGGAGGTGCTGGAGTTGCTGTCCCTGGAGGTGTTCAAGCAAAGCCTGGATGGGGCACTTAGTGCCATGGTCTGGTTGATTGGCTAGGGCTGGGGGATAGGTTGGGCTGGATGAGCTTGGAGGTCTCTTCCAGCCTGGTTGGTTCTATGATAAGTCAGTCTCTGCCTGGCTCTCGCTGTATTAACTCTGCTGCCTGAACCTGCATGCTCCCAACTAATTATTCTGCTTCTATCTCCTTCTCCTGACCTTTCCAGCTCACCCTGAACCTAAGGGAGATCCTGAGATGAGGGAGGAGATGGGAAGAAGGTGAAAGGGTGGTTGAGAGCCCCTGAAGGGAGATTCTGAGATAAGGGAGGAGGTGGAAAGAATGTGGAAGGGTGTTTGGGAGCCCCTGCTGGGCACTCTTGCTGCTGGGAAGGGTTTTGTTTTTCTGTATTGCTTTTAACTTGAGCTTGAGGGTCTGTTCCAATCTGGTTGATTCTATGATTTGCCCCAAAATTCAGGTCAGCAGTGGTAATGTCCTTATAGAAATGGGGAGCTCCACCAGTCTGGGCACTGGACAATGGAGTTGCATTAATGTGGAGGGGGAGTGGAACACTGGAACAGGTTGCCTGGAAGGTGGTTGGGGCCCCATCCCTGGAGATAGTCAAGGTGAGGCTTGACAGGGCTCTGGGCAGGCTGATCTAGTTGAGGATGTCCTTGCTGACTGTAGAGGGGATTGGACTGGATGAGCTTTGGAAGTCACTTCCAACCCATTCTGTGAAGAGGATGGTCTGGGCTGCTGAAGTAGGATGATGTCAGTGTGAGGTGGTGGGTCACTAGGCTGTCACTCTTTCCCCATCACCTTGGTTGGTCTGAGTTCACAACTGGCATCCTTACTGGGATTGGAGCTTGACTTCAGAGAACTTGACCATCACAAGGAAAACATTTTGTTCTAAAACTTCTCTTCATTTTTCCTTTCCCCACCCCTCCCCCCTTATTTCCAGTGGGAACAGATTCCCTATTTCAACAACAAGATCATCTGTGACCTGGTTGAGGAGAAACATAAAGGAATCATCTCCATTCTGGTAAGAACAAGAGTTTGTGCTGCTTGAATTGAGAGGCTCAATGGTCCATAATTGTTTGTTTGAGGGTTTATTGCTCCTAATTATGTGATGTAAACAGTTAGACCTTGTAAGCAAAGCCCCAGAAGATGAAAGTAGAGGGTCTACTTGCTGGAGAGCTGTGGGTTTGGAAGTTGTGCTGCTTCCACACTAACCCTGAGTGCTCAAAGGCAGCCCCCACCAGGCCTTTCTCTCCACTTTCTTTCTCTGCTTGGAGAGACTGAGACACAGAAGGAAAATACCTGCAACAACCTGGGTGATTGTAGTTAGCAACAGGAGTGGGACCCAAGTACTGTTAGGGAGACAGCAGAACACCAGGAATGCTTCTCCATAGCTTCCTGAACCCAGACATCCAGGACAATTCATCCCATCTCTCTCTTCACTTGATAGCCTTGATGTTTGGTGCTCTAGATGAGTTTAACCAGGAGAGAAACCTAGGAGCTGCCTTCTCCTCCTGAGCTGCAGATCCTCCTCTTGCTCTGTAGTTGTTACTGCTCCTAAAAATGATCTGAAGATCTTCTTTGTGCCCTTCATAAGGATGGCAGAAGAAATTGGAGGTCCTGCTGAATTTTGGGGTTTAATGATATGAAATTTCTCCCTGATTTTTTAAAATTACCTGGGAGGAATAAAGGATGACTGAGGGCGTTGCCAGATTAGGAAGGAAAAGGCAGATGTGACTCAACCTGACTTGTCTTGACAGATCTGCTGAAGACAAAACAATGAAGCTCTACATTTGAGTAGGAAATTGCTTGTATCAAATAGAGCTCATCCCAAGTGGTGGCCAAGCTCTTGGGCTAACTGGGTGGCCTAGGGCTCATCCCAAGTGGGTGGCCAAGCTCTTTGGCAGAGTGGGTGGCCTAGGGCTCATCCCAAGAAGTGACCAAGCCCTTTGGCCAAAGTGGGTGGCCTGGGGCTCTTCCCGAGTGGTGGCCAAGCCCTTTGGCCAAAGTGGGCGGCCTAGGGCTCATCCCAAGTGGTGGCCAAGCCCTTTGGCCGAGTGGGTGGCGTAGGGCTCATCCCAAGTGGTGGCCAAGCCCTTTGGCCAAGTGGGTGGCCTAGGGCTCATCCCAAGTGGTGGCCAAGCCCTTTGGCCGAGTGGGTGGCGTAGGGCTCATCCCCAGTGGTGGCCAAGCTCTTTGGCTGAGTGGGTGGCCTGGGGCTCATCCCCAGTGGTGGCCAAGCTCTTGGGCTAACTGGGTGGCCTAGGGCTCATCCCCAGTGGTGGCCAAGCCCTTTGGCCGAGTGGGTGGCCTAGGGCTCATCCCCAGTGGTGGCCAAGATCTTGGGCTAACTGGGTGGCCTAGGGCTCATCCCCAGTGGTGGCCAAGCCCTTTGGCCGAGTGGGTGGCCTAGGGACCATCCCGAGTGGTGGCCAAGCCCTTTGGCCGAGTGGGTGGCCTAGGGACCATCCCGAGTGGTGGCCAAGCCCTTTGGCCGACTGGGTGGCCTAGGGACCATCCCGAGTGGTGGCCAAGCCCTTTGGCCGACTGGGTGGCCTAGGGACCATCCCGAGTGGTGGCCAAGCCCTTTGGCCAAGTGGGTGGCCTAGGGACCATCCCGAGTGGTGGCCAAGCCCTTTGGCCGACTGGGTGGCCTAGGGACCATCCCGAGTGGTGGCCAAGCCCTTTGGCCGACTGGGTGGCCTAGGGACCATCCCGAGTGGTGGCCAAGCCCTTTGGCCGACTGGGTGGCCTAGGGACCATCCCGAGTGGTGGCCAAGCCCTTTGGCCGACTGGGTGGCCTAGGGACCATCCCGAGTGGTGGCCAAGCCCTTTGGCCGACTGGGTGGCCTAGGGACCATCCCGAGTGGTGGCCAAGCCCTTTGGCCGACTGGGTGGCCTAGGGACCATCCCGAGTGGTGGCCAAGCCCTTTGGCCGACTGGGTGGCCTAGGGACCATCCCGAGTGGTGGCCAAGCCCTTTGGCCAAGTGGGTGGCCTAGGGACCATCCCGAGTGGTGGCCAAGCCCTTTGGCCGACTGGGTGGCCTAGGGACCATCCCGAGTGGTGGCCAAGCCCTTTGGCCAAGTGGGTGGCCTAGGGACCATCCCGAGTGGTGGCCAAGCCCTTTGGCCGACTGGGTGGCCTAGGGACCATCCCGAGTGGTGGCCAAGCCCTTTGGCCGACTGGGTGGCCTAGGGACCATCCCGAGTGGTGGCCAAGCGGGGAGCCAAACTCCTGGACCAAGTGGGTGGCCTTGAGCTTGTCTCAAGTGGTGGCCAGGCTGTTTTGGGTTTGCTTCACAGAGTTGTACTGAGTGTTAGTGAGGGTGGAGTAGCCTGTCCAGAGCAGAGGTTTTTGATCTGGTGCCTGTTGTTGCAGGATGAAGAGTGCTTACGACCTGGTGAAGCCACTGATTTGAGCTTCCTGGAGAAGCTGGAAGAGAAAGTAGGAGATCATGCCCACTTTGTGACGTATGCATTGACTCTCTCTACCCTATCCCCTTCCCATCTCTGACCCATAGCAGAGTTCTGGGGAGGGACCAATTTTCGCTTTGTACCGAAGAAAATCGAGCAGCTCCTCTGCTGCCCAATGTGGTAATGTGCTGCCCTGCTAGAGTATGACCTGGGGGACTGGGGAGGTGTTGCTGGTGTGAATTCCTCTCTACTCTTCTGATGCTCATCTTCTGATTTCATTCCATGCTAAAATTAGGGCTTGATCCTGTAAAGATTTGATGGTTTTGGTCCATGGAGGTGGGATTAGGAGCTCTGGGTGAGCAGTTTTTATCTCAAAGGTCTCTTCCAATCTCAGTAGTTCCGTGGTTCTGTTACTTTGGTCATAGGTGGCTTTGTTCATCACTGACTCCAGGGAAAGCTGAAAATATTGTGCAGAGCAGCCTGAGCCCCAGCCTGTGAGTGGGACAGATTTATTTCAGCCATTAGAATAGGCTGCCCCAGGAGGTGGAATCACTATCCCTGGAGCTGTTCAAGAAACACATGGATGTGGCACTTTGGGACATAATTTAGTGGCTGTGGTGGTGTTGGGTTGATAGTTGGACTTGATGTTAGAGTTCTTCCCCAACCCAAACAACTCTACAGTTTACCAAAGGAACAACTCCAGGGATCAGTATAGGTTGGGAACTGACCTGATGGAAGGCAGCAAAGGGGAAAAGGATCTGGGGGGTCCTAGCTGATGGGAGGTTGACCATGAGCCAGCAATGTGCTCTGGTGGGCAGGAGGGGCAATGCTGTTCTAGGATGGATTAGGAGGGCTGTCATTAGTAAATCCAGAGAGGTTCTCCTGCCCCTCTACTCTGCCCTGGTGAGGCTGCATTTGGAGTGCTGTGCCCAGTTCTGGGCCTCCCAGTTCAAGAGGGACATAGAATTGCTTGAGAGAGTCCAGTGCAGAGCCACAAAGATGGCTAAGGGAATAGAACAGCTCTGTTATGAGGAGAGCCTGAGGGAGCTGGGGCTGTGCTGCTTGGAGAAGAGGAGGCTGAGAGGTAACCTCAGCAATGGTTATAAATATGTCAAGGTGAGTGCAGGAGGCTGGAGCCAGGCTCTGCTGGGTGATGCCCAGTGACAGCACAAGGGGCAGTGGTGGAAGCTCAGGCATAGGAAGTTCCATGGAAACATGAAGAGAAATTTCTTCAGTGTGAGGGTGACAGAGCCCTGCCCAGGGGAGTTGTGGAGTCTCCCTCTCTGGAGATATTCAAGACCTACCTGGATGTGTTTCCTGTGTTGATCTGGTGTAGGTGCTCCTGCTCTGGCAGGGGGCTTGGACTGGATGAGGTTTGGAGGTCCCTTCCAGTCCCTGACATTCTGTGATTCTATGACAAGTCCATCTTGACCTGTGTGAGCTTTCAGTACAGAGATGGAAGAACTGTGCCCCTGCTCAGATCTCCCAGAGAGCAGCACTTCAGTTAATACCCAGTTTGTAGTGCTGTCAGATTCAGTTTTGGGAGCAGATGAACAGGTTGGTGCTGGGCTGTGCTGGCAGCTCCCAACAGAAGCCTACTGAAGGGCTTTGACAAGTCGTCAATTCAGAGTCACGCTGCTGACTTGTCACCGACTCTACAGCTCTGAAGTTCATCACAGCCAAGTGGAAAATTTGTTGCCAGCTTCCTTGTCACCACAAATGTGCCTTAATCCTGCTCTGCCTGATGACAAGCTTGAAATAGAAGTGCTGGAGCTACTTAAATGGGACCTGCTCTTGGCGAGGCTCTTGGAAGGCAATTTTGATGTGCTAATGTGCTGTTGTGACACAACTCTGCTGCTAGTGCCTGCTGACAAAGCTGAAACCTCAACTGTTAGGTTGCTCTTTTTTTTTTTTTTTCCCTTTCCCACTTCTATTTTTATTTTTTCCCCCCAGGAGTCCTTGGTTTCTATTTTTTTCCTGCTATTCTTGACATGATGGTTGTGGGGTTTTGGTTGGGTTTTTTTGTAGCTGGGTTGTTCTAGGGCAAAATCTCTCAAGCAATCCACTCTCCTTTTGTACTTTTGTAGCTGGGATCTTCTAGGGCAAAATCTCTCAAGCAATCCACTCTCCTTTTGTACTTTTGTAGCTGGGATCTTCTAGGGCATAATCTCTCAAGCAATCCACTCCTCTTTTGTAGCTGGGTTCTTCTAGGGTAAAACATCTCAAGCAATCCATTCCTCCTTTTGTGGCTGGGATCAGCTCCTCAGAATGGACATGCTCACTATAGACTGTAACATCATAGTCAGAACTGCACTGATAGTTCTGGAGCCCTCAGCACAGGAAGGACATTGGAGTGTTGGAGTGGGTCCAGAGGAGGCCATGAGGATGATAGAAGGGCTGCATCAGCTCTGCTATGAGGACAGGCTGAGAGAGTTGGGGCTCTGCAGCCTGGAGAAGAGAAGGCTTCCAGGAGACCTTGGAGTAGCCTTCTAGGATCTGAAGGGGCCTCCAGGAAGGCTGGGGAGGGACTATTGACAAGGCCTTGTAATGCCAGGACAAGGGGCAATGGATTTGAACTGGCAGAGGGGAGATTGAAACTGGATGTTAGGAGGAAGTTGTTTGCAGTGAGGGTGGTGAGACACTGGCACAGGTTGCCCAGGGAGGTTGTTGCTGCTCCCTGCTTGGAGGTGTTCAAGTCCAGGTTGGAGGAGGCCTTGAGTGAGCTGTGCTAGTGGGAGGTGTCCCTGCCTATGGCAGGGGGTTGGAACTGGATGATCCTTGAGGTCCCTTCCAACCTTACCATTCTATGATTCTATGATAGAACTTAGGCTCCCAGCTCTTCTAGAGGTGTGTTTTGTGCAGGTGACTTTCTACCAGCTGAGGAAAGCTGTTTGCTGCTTTTCTTTTCCTGGTGGTGTGTGTTGTTGCCCCTGCAGTCGCAAGCTTGCAGACCAGAAGACAAGGAAGTCGATTGACTGGGTGGATTTCCGCCTCCTTCACTACGCAGGAGAAGTCACTTACAGTGCTGTTGGTGAGTTGTGACCTAAGGACCAGCCTAGAAGTTACCTTTTAGCTTCTAAACCAGGGTGGTAGATAATGCAACCCTGGCATTGTTTGGGTTGGGAAAGACCTCCAAGATAATTGAGTCCAACCATCAGCCCAGCAGCCCCATGGCTGTTAAACCATGTCCCAAAGTGAACCTGACCTGAAGATGTAGCTCTACGGTGAGGACAGGCTGAGAGAGTTGGGGCTCTGCAGCCTGGAGAAGAGAAGGCTTCCAGGAGACCTTGGAGTAGCCTTCCAGGATCTGAAGGGGCCTCCAGGAAGGCTGGGGAGGGACTATTGACAAGGCCTTGCAATGACAGGTTGAGAAGCAATGGGTTTAAACTGGCAGAGGTGAGATTGAAACTGGGTTTTAGGAGGAAATTCTTTACAGTGAGGGTGGTGAGACATTGGCAGAGGTTGCCCAGGGAGGCTGTGGTTCACAGAATCACTGAATGTGATCTTTGATCACATTCAGTGATTCTGTGAACCACAACCTCCCTAGAGGTGTTCAAGGCCAGGTTGTAGGAGGCCTTGAGTGACCTGTACTAGTGGGAGGTGTCCCTGCCTATGGCAGGGGGTTGGAACTGGATGATCCTTGAGGTCCCTTCCAACCTTACCATTCTATGATGTTATGATTCTATGAGTTACAGAATACCTAGCCTCTGAAGGCACCATTGCTTCAGAGTCTGAAACATAAGGTTTAGGGTGGATAGGAGGGAAAGTTTCTTCACTGTAAGAGTGGTCAGGCTGCCCAGGGAGGTGGTGGAGTCCCTATCACTGGAAGTGTTAAAAAAGTATATGGATGTGGGACTGTCAGACATGGTTTAGTGGTGTTGGGTAGAAGGTTGGATTTGATCTTAGGTCTTTCCCAGCCTTAATGATTCTATAATACCTGCCCTCTGAAGCCAGCACTAGGTCAAAGTCTTAAAAATCAATGTAGTGTGATTCTCAAGGATATAAATGTTGTGTTAGTGAACTGAACCCTCTCCTTTTCCTTGGTTGTTTTCTTTTTCCTCCAGGGTTTCTGGAGAAAAATAATGATCTCCTGTACAGAAACCTGAAAGAGGTAAGAATGAAAACATTTCCACCTAAACATGAGGACAAACTTCTTTGTGAGGGTGCTGGAGGCCTAGAGCAAGCTGCCCAGAGAGATTGTGGAGTCTCCTTCTCTGCAGAGCTTCCAAACCCACCTGGGCATTGTGGTCCTGGGCAAGCTGCTGTGGGTGCCCCTGTTTGAGCAAAGGATTGGTCTGGATGATCTGCAGAGGTCCTTTCCAACCCTCACCCTGCTGGGATTATGTATTGCAGAAGATTCATTTGTATCTCTATAGCAAACATCTGCTCCTCCTTGGCAATGCTTTTTGGGCATCTGCATGGTGCCCCACAGCTGTGCTGCTCAAGCTTGGAAGCATCCCAGCAGGAACAAAACTGGCAACAAAGCTGGGGAAGAGCCTGGAGAATAAATATGAGGAGTGACTGAAGGAGCTGGGTATGGGTAGTGTGAAACAGAGGAGGCTGAGCAGAGACCTCATTGCTGGCTACACCTACCTGAAGGGACATTGTGGAGAGGCTGCTACTGGGCTCTGCTCACAGCTAACTGGAGACAGAAGAAGGGAGAATGGCCTCAAGCTGAGGCTGGGGAGGTTTAAATTGGAAAAAGTTTTTCAGGCAGAGAGTGGTCAGGGACTGGAATGAGCTGCCCAGGGAGGTGGTGGAGTCACCCTGGGTGTGTTTAAGGGTGGTTTGGATGTGGTGCTTGGGGCTATGGTTTCAGGTGAATCTTGTAGAGCAGGGTTCTAGGTTGGGCTTAGTGCTCCTGAGGGGCTTTGCCAACCTGCATGTTTCTGTGTGAATTTCACCTCTCTAAGGCAGTGTTTCCCTTCTCCTGTTTCAGGTGCTGTGCAACTCTAAAAATGCCATTGTCAGAGAGTGCTTTTTGCTGTCAGAGCTGGATAACAGGAGGAGACCAGAGACTGTGAGCTTCATCTTAACTGTGACTGTACACTCAAAGAGCTCAGGCTGGTTGAATTCCAATCCCTACCATTCTGGGATCTTATCAATAAAACTCAGCTTGCCAAGCCTTGATAGAACCACTGACCCCAGGCCCAGTCCTGAATTCAGAGGACTGCTCTTTCTGGCTGGTGCTACACCTCTGCTAGCTGCCTGGTAGTTGAGCAGTGCTGTTGCTGAGACAGCAGCAGCCAGCAGTATGATATCCCTTTATGCTGTTATTGATGCATCCATTTGAGAATGAGCTCTGCAGCCACCACCCAAGGACAGTTAGCTTCTGAAGGGCTGCTTTGCATGTCCAGTTGTGTGGCAGGAGTCCAGCTCTTCCTGCTGAGCACTGTCAGTAGCTCAGGACTGAGTTGTGCCTCAGAAGTTTGGTGCTACCACCAAAGCATCAGATTTAGGGTGGGTGCCGTGCATGAGCTGCTTGCAGTTACTGCAGCACCTGAGTCCTAAGGCTGAGGAACTTCTTTCTGTGTCCTTTTAGGTTGCAACTCAGTTCAAGAACAGCCTGACAAGCCTCATAGAAATCCTGATGTCCAAGGAGCCTTCTTATGTCCGATGTATTAAGCCGAATGAGCTCAAGGAGCCTGGTAAGACATTGGGCTGAAGGGACAGGCAGTGAGGTGAAAGGATGAACTGAGGGAGACTTCAGCTTATGGAATTGTGGAATCACAGCATCATTTTGGTTGGAAAAGGTCCTTTAAGGTCATGGAGTCCAACTAGGATGCTTTGTGTTGGTGTCTGCTGGTCTTTCAGGTGTAAATCCTGAGCAACTCCATGTCTCTGCTCACTGCAGGGGGTTGGACTGGACAACCTGTAGAGGTCCTTCCCAACTCAGAGCATTCTGTTATGCTGTTGCCTAAGTCTGGTGCTAATCTGTGTGTACCCTCAGCACCCCATCTCTGTCTTTTAAACAACTACAGGGATAGGGATTCAACCACCTCCCTGGGCAGCCTGTTGCAGGAGTTGAGAACTCCTCTAATTTCTCCTAAGATCCAACCTAAACCTCCCCTGGGGCAACTTGAGGCCATCTCCTCTCAGGCTATTACAGCTGTGGACTTGATCCCTCCCTTTACCCATCCTGATCCATGAAGAATCTTAGAATCATAGAATGGGAAGGTTGGAAGGGACCTCAAGGATCATCTAGTTCCAAGCCCCTGCCATAGGCAGGGACACCTCCCACTAGCACAGCTCACTCAAGGCCTCCTCCAACCTGGCCTTGGACACCTCCAGGGAGGTTGTGGAGCACAGAATCACCCACTGTGATCTTTGATCACATTCAGTAATTCTGTGAACCACAACCTCCCTGGGCAACCTGTGCCAGTGTCTCGCCATCCTCACTGTAAAGAACTTCCTCCTAACATCCAGTTTCAATCTCCCCTCTGCCAGTTCAAACCCATTGCCCCTTGTCCTGTCATTCCCAGACCTTGTCAATAGTCCCTC
>VWZE01013832.1:492-27280 GCA_013396675.1 Eubucco bourcierii | reverse complement strand
AAGGTCTCCTGGAAGCCTTCTCTTCTCCAGGCTGCAGAGCCCCAACTCTCTCAGCCTGTCCTCACAGCAGAGCTGCTGCAGCCCTCTCAGCATCTTGGTGGCCTCCTCTGGACTCACTCCAACAGTTCCATGTCCTTCCTGTGCTGGGGGCTCCAGAACTGTACACAGGGCTCCAGATGACTTGGAGTGACTTGGCTTGGATGAAGATAGGTTGATTGAGGCCCCCATCCCTGGAGATACTCTAGGTCAAACTTCATGGGCCCCTGATCAACCTGATGGAATTGGAGATGTCCCTGCTCACTGCAGGGAAGTTGGACAAGATGATCTTTGAGGGTCCCTTCCACTCCACTGTGTTCTGTGATTCTGTGATAGTGATGGTGGAGCAGCTTGGCACTTCCTCAGGCCTGTATTCAAAATAATCATCCCAGAATCCCAGCATGGTGGGGTTGGAAGGGACCTCTGCAGATCATCCAGTCCGACCTCCCCTTCTCAAACAGGGGCACCCAAAGCAACTTGCCCAGGATCACAGTGTCCAGGTGGGTTTGGAAGCTCTGCAGAGGAGACTCCACAACCTCTCTGGGCAGCCTGCTCCAGGGCTCCACCACCCTTACACCAGAGGATTTTCTCTTCCTTTTAGGTGGAAGGTAGAACCTGGGGCATACTTTGGGACTCTAGATGGGGTCTGAGGAGAGCAGAGTAAAGGGGCACAATCCCCTCCCTTGCCCTGCTGGCCACGCTGTTCTTGCTGAGCCCAGGACTCTGTTGGCTGTGAGTGTGCCTGCCTGCCGGTGGCTGTGAGTGAGTGTGCCTGCCTGCCTGCCTGCCTGCCGGTGGCTGTGAGTGAGTGTGCCTGCCTGCCTGCCTGCCTGCCTGCCGGTGGCTGTGAGTGAGTGTGCCTGCCTGCCTGCCTGCCTGCCTGCCGTTGGCTGTGAGTGAGTGTGCCTGCCTGCCTGCCGGTGGCTGTGAGTGAGTGTGCCTGCCTGCCTGCCGGTGGCTGTGAGTGTGCTCTCTCACTGCAGGGAGGTTTGATGACTTCCTGATCCGACACCAGGTGAAGTACCTGGGCCTGATGGAGCACCTGCGGGTGAGGCGAGCTGGCTTCGCCTACCGCCGCAAGTACGAAATCTTCCTGCAGAGGTAAGCAGGCATGCTCTGCCCTCCAACCAGCTACACCTGCCCTCCCACGAGGGCTTCAGAGCAAGGTGTGCTTCTCTGCCCAATCCCAACAATGGGAGATGTGCTTGGTGTCAACAGAGAAGCTTCTGCACCAAAGATCACCTTTGTATGTGTCTTGTCTCTACCCGATTCAGTCTGCTTTTGGCATCTGCCTTCAATAAGCAATAAGGATCTGGAAGGGAGAGTTTCAGGAAGTGGTTGCTCAAACAATAACTCATTTGTGTTGGTGTCTTGTTGATCTTTCAGGTATAAATCCCTCTGTCCAGCTACCTGGCCACATTGGAATGGGCCAGCAGCTGAGGGTGTGGAGAAACTCATTAAGCATCTTGGTTACAAGCCTGAGGAATACAAATTAGGAAGGTAAGTTTGCTTTCTCTGCTGCTCAACTGCATGGGGATTGCCTTGTTTGCTCCTCTGTCCTGGCTATGACTGCAAGCCACCAAGAAGAGAAGACTTCCAGGAGACCTTAGAGTAACCTTCCAATATCTGAAGGGGTCCTACAGGAAGGCTGGGGAGGGACTATTGACAAGGTCTTGCAGTGACAGGACAAGGGGCAACGGGTTTGAACTGGCAGAGGGGAGATTGAAACTGGATGTTAGGAGGAAGCTCTTTACAGTGAGGGTGGTGAGACACTGGCACAGGTTGCCCAGGGAGGTTGTGGCTGCTCCCTCCCTGGAGGTGTTGAAGGGCAGTTTGGAGGAGGCCTTGAGTGACCTGTACTAGTGAGAGATGTCCCTGCCTATGGCAGGGGGTAGGAATTAGATGATCTTTGAGGTCCCTTCAAACTTTACCATTCTATAAGATCTAGTAGTGTGAGCAGATCTCCTCAGCTTGAGTCTTTCTTGACCATGGTGAGCTGGATGGACCTCTTTGTCTCTGCCAACCTGACAGCTTCTGATTAGTGACCACAGTAAGCTTGCCCCAAATGTATACACTGCAGAGGGGCAAGGAGCCAGATACAAATCCAAGATTTATGGATCTCCTTGTCATTGTTTTACTTTCTTGCTTCCTCTGGGTTAGGGGAGATGGGCCACCTCACTTCAGTTCCAGATCTCTCTGCTTGCTGGGGCAACCAGAGGCAATTTGCCTGTCTGAGTTCTACTCATAATTGCCTTTTGCAACTGCTTCTGAAGCACAACTTTTATCCTCTCTCTCCCAAGGCATGGGGCAAAGCAAGGCCTTCTGATGTCATCTTCAACCTGTGCTATCAAAATCCATGAATTAATGCCTAGGCTGGTAGCTAAAGCAAGGAAACCTGTTTCACTGGCTTTCAGATGCTCATCCTGAGATCCCAGTGTTGGGAATTACAAGTTGTGTGAAGGCAGAGGTCTCCACATTGCACCTTCCAGGCGGTAGCTCACAGGGTTGCTTCACTCCCTCTCCCTTCACCCTTTGCACCCATTCAGAGCAGGCCACACAGACACATGAAAAGTAGTTATGGTAGGAGATGTAACTTGTGTCATCTCTGCAGCTAGTTGGAGAGCTCTGAGCCTGGTTAGGGCAGCTGAAGTGATGGGAATAAGCTGTTTGTGGCCTCTTTCTTTCAGAACTAAAATCTTCATCCGCTTCCCAAAGACTCTGTTTGCTACTGAAGATGCATTTGAGCTCAGGAAGTACATACTGGGTATGGTTCCACTTCCCTTAGTCTATATAGAGACTGAGAAGCAGAGCCTGGGTGAACTTGTGGGCTCCAGGTTTGTGCAGCAGATGCACTGTGGTGAGAGCTGAGACCTTTGATCTATGCAGCTCTGGAGAGCCCAGGGCAAACTTTGTGCCGTGATTGTACTGCTTGGTTCCATCTGCTTTCAGAGTAACTGTTGGTCCACATCTGGATGCACTTAAGGACCTTTCCTTTGGGCTTGAGATGCCACCCATCTCATCTTAGTGATGTCCCTTGGGGCCTGCTTGAAAAGCATGAATGATGTCCAAGGGCACATTTATCTACACAGCCTACTTCTGGCCCTGTTGGCATTTGGGCACCTTTGCTCCTCCATGGCTCTGCAGAACCTCCTGTCTCTTGGCACATGGTGTCCAGTTGGTGTGAGGCTAGAGGGGAGCTTGAGAGGGACCTTTTCCAAAGGCATGTAGTGACAGGATGAGGGGTGATGGCTTCAGACTGGAAGAAGCTGGGTTGAGATTGGACATGAGGAAGAAATTCTCCTCCAGGAGAGTGGTGAGGCACTGGTATAGCTTTCCTAGAGGAGCTGTGGGGACTTTGAGCCTGGAAATGTTTAAAAGCAGGTTGGATGAGGCTTTGAGCACTTGGACTAGTGGGAGGGGGTTGAAACTAGATGATGATTAAGGTCCTTTCCAACCCAAACCAGTCTGTGGCTCTAGGAATGCTGTGACCCTGTAGATGCCAGCAATGTCTCTGCTCTTCTCCCCAGTTTCAAGACTCCAGGCCAAGTACAAAGGACGCCTTGGGAAAAGGGAATACATGAAGAAGAGAGATGCAGGTAGGGGCTCTGGAACTGAGGATTCTCTTCTTAGGGTCATGCTCTCCAGCACCAGTTGTAACTCAGGGAGGTCTCTTCTCAGTAGCTTTGGGAGGTCACAAATCCAGGTTGCTGCAGACAGCACTTGCAGCTTCCTCACAGGGCTGGGGGTGATGGAGGCAGGTGCAGGTGAGAGCTGTCTGAGGACCACTCAGAGGTCTGCAAGAGCTGCTCACACCATGGACTGCTCTTGGTGCCACCCAGGCATCAGCTGCTGGACCACCTCTATCCAGTGGCAGCACCACCCTGTGCTGTGCCTCTGGGGGTGCCCTGGGGTGCAGAGAAATTGCTTGTAGTGGCTGTGGCTTAGCAGCAGCAGCTGTAAGCTCTGAGTGGCTGGACTTGATGATCTCAAAAGGCTCTTGCAACCTCAACAGTTCTGTGCTTCTAGTCAGTGCTCATCAACTGCTGGGGTAACAGAGCCTTTTGTGGTGGTGGGCAGGCTGACAAATCATGGTGCAGGCTCCCAGAACAGCTTTCTGTGATGACTTCCTTGCTGTCCACAGCACATCACTGCCTTGATGTTGAGCTCTACAGTGCAGGTGGTGCCAGACCCCTTATGGAGAATGCAATGTCCCAAACTGCTCATTCTAAAGATCAGCCCATGGGAAGAGCTACAGAATAGCCAGATAGAACTTCTTCTGTGTGACTTGAAAGGGTAATATGGCCCAGGAGCTCTGATACTAACAGAAGGACCTGATTAACTCTTGCAGCTATCAAGCTGGAGGCTTGTTGGAGAGGAGTTCTGGCACGGAAGGCAGCCAAGAAGAGGACATGGGCAGTTCAGATAATCAGAAAGTAACTATCACTGCCTGGTGGTTGTGAGGAGGGCTGTGGGTGGTGGGTCTCAGCTTGGTGATGGTTTCTGGACCAGTAAGTCCAGAGTACTGACTGTACAGCAGGTCAAAATGATCATCTTCACACACATTTCTGAGCTGTCATGGTAGTTAGGAGGGCGGTTTTCAGGTGGGATGGATCAGAAGTGGCTTTTACCTCTGACACTCCCCAGTTTCTGCTTAGAATGTATTGAACCAAGGGAACTCCAACCCTTCAGGTGCCTGCCACTGGGTGGATTTAGTCTGGACTTCAGGAAGCATTTATTCTTTTTCCCCAGTAAGGATGGTCAGGCATTGCAATGAGCTGCCCAGGGAGGTGGTGGAATCACAGAATTAACCAGGTTGGAAAAGACCTCTAAGATCATTGAATCCAACCCATCACCTAACCCTTCTAATTAACTAAACCATGGCACCCAGCCTCCAGGGAGTCACCAACCCTGCATGTGTTTAAAAGTCATTTTGGATGTGTGGTGCTTGGGGTTATGGTTTTTGGGCACCTTTGCTCCTCCATGGCTCTGCAGAACCTCCTGTCTCTTGGCACATGGTGTCCAGTTGGTGTGAGGCTAGAGGGGAGCTGGAGAGGAACCTTTTCCAAAGGCATGTAGTGACAGGATGAGGGGTGATGGCTTCAGACTGGAAGAAGCTGGGTTGAGATTGGACATTAGGAAGAAATTCTCCTCCAGGAGAGTGGTGAGGCACTGGCACAGCTTTCCTAGAGGAGCTGTGGGGACTTTGAGCCTGGAAATGTTTAAAAGCAGGTTGGATGAGGCTTTGATCACTTGGACTAGTGGGAGGGGGTTGAAACTAGATGATCTTTAAGGTCCCTTTGTCGAGTAGGGATATGGGTAGGACTTGGTGATCCTGAGGGGCTTTGCCAACCCAAATGTTCCTGTGTTTCTCTTCACATGTGGCCCCACGATCCTCTAGCTCCACTCCCTCTAACCCCACTCTGGGGTACTGCACCAGAAGTACCAACCCCAAAACACTGCAGCCTGGTGTAGTGGAAGGGGTAATTAATTATTGTGAGATGATATTTTAAAGATATTAATTGAATTGATTAATTCTAAACATTCAGAACTGGCAGGCATCCCTGATCACCAAAATGATAATAGTAACAGGTTCTTGCATCACTATGGGAACTATATACAGGTTATAATAGGATCTAAAAAATAAGTATTAAATATATACATTAATTGAACTCAACTAAACTGGCAGAGAAAGCTTTGGGGTCAGTGCACTGCTTGTGGTCAGCACACTGCTTGCTCACTAAATGGATACAAGGAGCAACTTTCTGCTTGTGGCAGAAGGCAATTAATGATTCCAAGAGGCTTTTGGTATTTACTCACAAAAATATTATCTGACAGTACCCAAGGCTTGTGGTGGGGTTGCTGTTGGTAGCAGTCAGAGGCTTTAGGGTTTCCCCAGGCTTCTGGGTGCTGGAGAAAGGAGACAGATGATCTCTGACCTGTTCCTGGCTCTCTGGATGATCTGTGTCATCTCCAGGGCTTCTCCCTAGGGAGAAGGCTNAAAGAGTTTCCTCCTGACATCCAGTATCAATTTCCCCTCTGTCAGTTCAAACCCATTGCCCCTTGTCCTGGCATTACAAGACCTTGTCAATAGTCCCTCCCCAGCCTTCCTGTAGCCCCCTGAAGATCCTGGAAGGCTACTCTAAGGTCTCCTGGAAGCCTTCTCTTCTCCAGGCTGCAGAGCCCCAACTTTCTCAGCCTGTCCTCACAGCAGAGCTGCTGCTGCAGCCCCTCTGAGCATCTTGATGGCCTCCTCTGGATCTACTCCAACACTTCCATGTCCTTCCTGTGCTGAGGGCTCCAGAACTGCACACAGGACTCCAGGTGGGGTCTTGCAGTGTGCAGTCTCAGCAGGGTGTCACACTGGCTGTGTGCCTGGAGGTATCGGAGCCTGATCCTGCTTCGCTGGGGTCCCACACAGCTCAGGATCACGGAGGCAGCAGGCAGGGATGCAATAGCAGCCACACCTTGTAATGGCAAAGCACACTGTGCTCCCTGCTCATCTCCTTTTTATTCATACAGCCTGAGACTAATGGGCCTTTGGCCACAGGATAGCCAATCAAATGGCAGTTAGCCAAGATGTGACCATACTGGGTGAAGCCATAGACTTACTTTACCCTTTTCTGGGCAGAACACAGCCTTGCACAAGGCAATCCTGTGTACCTTGCTTACCACAGTTGCTGGGCAGGCCACAGACACCAGACTTAGTGGCTCCAGCTTCTTTGTCCTTTTTCCCGTGGCTGCTCTCCCCAAAACAGGAGGGAGAGCAGAAAAACATGCCTGGGCAAGCCAGGACATGTACAAGCCTAATTTGGCCTGCTTAGGCCTACCACAACAGCTGGCCAACCGCACTTGGAAAACAGTGGCAGTGTTGGGAATATCCTCTGGAGGTGGCAGTGTAGCTGAGTTAGCATCTGTGGTCTCCCAACCTGTTGGGTGCTGTATGCTGCCTTCATCTCCATTGAAAGCTGGGGAGGGACTTTTTAGACTGTCAGGTACTGATGGGACTGAGGGGAACGGAACAAAGCTAGAAACTGGTAGATGCAGACTGAATGTTAGGAAGAAGTTCTTCAGCACAAAGGTGCTGAGACCCTGGAAGGGGTTGCCCAGGAAGGTGGTGGAAGCCTCATCCTTGGAGGTGTTCAAGGCCAGGCTGGATGAGGTTCTGGACAGACTGATCTAGTGTGAGCTGTCCCTGCCCGTGGCAGGGGGGTTGGGACTGGCTGATCCTTGTGGTCCCTTCCAACCCTGCCTGATTCTATGGTTTCTGGAGGTGACTCGAGTTGTGCTTTGGGTGTGTTCTGCAGGTTCATAAAGGGCTTCATCAACAGGAAGAAACCTCTTTGCCCAGAGAATGCTGAATTTGTGAGGCTTGTGCAGTACAACTACCTGATGAAGCTCAGAGAACACCTTCCAAAAAACGTCCTGGATAAGAGCTGGCTCCAACCTCCTTCCATCCTGGAAGAGGTGAGGGTTGCTACAGGCTTGGGGTGAAAATGGCTTCTGTTCTGCAGGCACCTGTGTGCACACTGTGTAGGAGAGGAGCAACGATCTCCTCCTGGTTTGTCTCCTCTTCAAGCATGATGGCAGATCCCTGGAAGATCTTGAGCAGGAGAATGGAGTGGGAGGAATGATGTTGCTTGTTTCCAAGAGAAAGGAGGGGAGTCCCATTGCTGCTTTTTCAAGGAACAGAAAAGTGAGCAGAAAACTGACAGAAAAGTGAGCTCCTGAGCTCCACGAAAGGCAAAATTAATCCTGGGTGTTTTCAGCTTGCAGCTCACAGACCTGCAGCCTGGCATCTTGTTTGGGCTGTGGCAGGATGGGTGAACTCACTGCATGAATTGGACAACATCTGAGGCCACTTCTGTGTCCAGTTTGGGCTCCCCAGTTCAACAGAGAAGGGAGAGAGTCCAATAAAGGCTACAAAGATGCTGAGAGGACTGGAGCAGCTCTGTGAGGAAGAAAGGCTGAGAGCCCTGGGGCTGTTGAGCCTGGGGAAGAGCAGCCTGAGAGAGGGGATCTGAGCAATGCTCAGCAAGGACCTGTGAGGGGCAAGTGGATGAGATCAGACTCTTGTCAGTGGTACCCAGCAACAGGCACAAAGTAGACCCCAAGAGGTTCTATCTGAACAGAAGGAGAAACTTCTTTAGTGTGAGGATGCTGGAGCCCTGGAGCAGCCTGCCCACAGAGGTTGTGAAGTCATCTCCTCTGCAGAGCTTCCAAACCCACTTGGGCATTGTGATGCTGAGCAATCTGCTGTGGGTGCCCCTGCTTGAGCAGGGGAAGTTTGGACTGGATGATCTCCAGAGCTCCCTTCCAGTCCTCACCACGTTGGGATTCTGGGGTGTTCTGGCAGCAAAGCTGTTTCTAGGTGGGCCTGTGGGCTGGTGGAGCTCAGATGGGTTGTAACTGGATGTTTAAAAGCAGGTTGTACCAGGTCAGTGATTAGGACTTGTCAGGACTGCAGCAGGAGCTGATGGCACCACTTAACTGCCTTTTTATTTTTTTTCTTAATGCAGGTATCTGAGATGCTACAGAACATGTGCATTAGGAACCTCGTAAGGAAGTACTGCCAGGGTGTTCCTGCTGAGAGGAAAGTGCAGGTAACTGCTAGGAGGGATGCACATGTGGGAATTCAACCACCCTGTGGGCTGCTGAGGTCTGCCCTGTCAGCTGCCTGAGACACAGACTGCACCTCCTGACACAACTCTGCTCCTCTCACTGAGCCTGGACTCAGCTCTTTGTATTGGTGGCCCCTGCACGGTGCCCACCCCTTGCAGGGTGGGTACCCCACCCCACCCCTTGCAGGGTGGGCACCCCACCCCTCCACCCCGTGCAGGGTGGACCCTCACCCTCCTTGCAAGGATGTGGGGTGGTGGTGTCTGTAGGGTGTGGGTGCTGGGGGATGTGGGGTGGGGGTGGGTGCCTGGGCACTTAGGTCAGTGGTGGCTGTGGGTCAGTGGTGGGTGTGGGTGAGGGTGGTTTGGGGATGTGGGGAGGTGGTGTCTGTGGGTGCTGGACTTGTTTGGGTTGGAAGAGTCCTTCAAGACCATTGGTTCCATGCTGGAAGAATTGCAGAGTGAGTTGGGTTAGCTGCTTCCCATGAGTGACAAGAGGATGCTGTGCAGGAACAGTGCCCATGTCATAAGTGCTGATGTTACTGGTGGGCAAACCTCAACCTTCAAGGCTGTTCCTTCCCCACAGCTAGAGCAGAAAGTGGTAACAAGTGCTGTGTTCAGAGGGAAGAAGGAAGGCTACCAGCAGAGCATCAACCAGCCCTTTGCGGACACCAGACTGAGTGAGTACACCACAAACCCCTGCAGGGCTCAGCCAGGTGCTCCTTGCTCAAGAGAAGTCTCTTTGACAAACCAGATCTAGTTTTCAGGAGAAACTCCCACCTGATGGAGGTTGTTGGGGCCTCATCACTTGAACTTCCTTGCCCTGCCATGCCAGTGACAGTAAATGGAACAATCACTGGCCAGAGGTCCTCAGGCTGTGGGTCTCTTGACTTGGGACTGAGAGTCATAAACCCAAACAAGATCCTTGATGGGTTGGGATTCACCAGGACCCACTCTTGCTGTGCTGGGTGGAGCAGGGAGGCTGAGCAGGGTTGTTGCAATGCTGGTTTGGGGGATCCAGATTGGATTGGAGCTGCTGGAAAGGAAAGATGGGAATCTTGGGGGTCCACATCAGCTGGTGTTATAGGCATGGAGGAGATGCAGAGAGGAAAGTTCTAGTGGAAAGCAGGGTGAGGGGTCTGGGAGGCTGGGTTGGGTGCAGTGGTACTGATGTGGGGGTGAAATGCAGGAGTTAGGGAATTAGGGCAAAAAGATGCTCAGAGGGCTGCAGCAGCTCTGCTATGAGGACAGGCTGAGAGAGTTGGGGCTCTGCAGACTTGAGAAGAGAAGGTTTCCAGGAGACCTTGGAGTGGCCTTCCAGGATCTGAAGGGGGTCTACAGGAAGGCTGGGGAGGGACTATTGACAAGGTCTTGGAATGAGAGGGTGAGGAGCAATGGGTTTGAACTGGCAGAGGGGAGATTGAAACTGGATGTTAGGAGGAAGTTGTTTGCAGTGAGGGTGGTGAGACACTGGCACAGGTTGCCCAGGGAGGTTGTGGTTCACAGAATCACTGAATGTGATCAAAGATCACAGTGGGTGATTCTGTGCTCCGCAACCTCCCTGGAGGTGTCCAAGGCCAGGTTGGATGAGGCCTTGAGTGAGCTGTACTAGTGGGAGGTGTCCCTGCCTATGGCAGGGGGTTGGAACTGGATGATCCTTGAGGTCCCTTCCAACCTTACCATTCTCTAAATCTCTGGGAGAGCTTCATCTGCAGCACAGCATGGAAGGAAAAATGCTCTAGGTGGTTCTCAGCATGAGTCCTTCTGTGCCAGGGCCTCAACCAAGAGGAGACCCAAGAATAGCTCAGCAGCTCCTGGCGTGGCAGGCAAAGAGAACCACTGCAGTGGGGTTGGGAGGAGCTGGAGGTGTGGACACCCTCAGCTTAGAAGGGAATGTGCTGAGGGGGCAAGGACTAATGGGATGAAGCCTATGACTGCATCTGGTGGCTTGCTGGCTGGAGAGGTGGCTGCCTGCCACCTGCACTCACTGCACTTTTCTGGCTTGCTCTTCAGGAGAGAGTGAGATAAACCCCAGAGTGCTGCAGCTGATCCAGGGTGAGAAGATCAAGGTAAGATGTAAAAGTAAGATGAAGATAAAGGTAAGGAAAGGACAGCTGCAGCTGTCAAACCAGCTCCAACTCCTCAAACCAGCTTCACTGGAGTCCTGGGACTGGTTACTCCCAGGCTGGATTCTCACAGTATCACCAAGGCTGGAAGAGACCTCAAAGCTCATCAGGTCCAAGCTGTTACCACAGCCCTCAAGACCAGATCATGGCACCAAGTGCCACGTCCAAACCTGCCTTGAACACCTCCAGGGACGCTGACTCCACCACCTCCCTGGGCAGCCCATTCCAGCAGCCAATGACTCTCTCAGGCAACAACTTTCTCCTCACCTCCAGCCTAAACTTCCCCTGGCACAGCTTGAGACTGTGTCCTCTTGTTCTGCTGCTGCTTGCCTGAGAGAAGAAAGCAACCTCCTCCTGGCCACAACCACCCTTCAGGTAGCTGTAGGCAGCAAGAAGGTCTCCCCTGAGCCTCCTCTTCTCCAGGCTAACCAATCCCAGCTCCCTCAGCCTCTCTCCACAGGGCTGTGCTCCAGGCCTCTCCCCAGCCTCGTTGCCCTTCTCTGGACACACTCAAGCACCTCAATGTCCTTCTTCAATGGAGGGGCCCAGAACTGGACACAGGACTCAAGGTGTGGCCTAAGCAGTGCAGAGTCCAGGGGGAGAATGAGCTCCCTGCTCCTGCTGGCCACACTCTTGCTGATGCAGGCCAGGATGCCATTGGCCTTCTTGGCCACCTGGGCACACTGCTGGCTCATGTTCAGGTGGGTGTCAATCAGCACCCCCAGATCCCTTTCTGTTTGGCTGCTCTCCAGCCACTCCCAGCCCAGCCTGTAGCTCTGCATGGGGTTGTTGTGGCCAAAGTGCAGCACCTGGCACTTGGATTTGTTGAGCTCCATCCCCTTGGACTCTGCCCATCTGTGCAGGCAGTCGAGGTCCTGCTGCAGAGCCCTTCTGCCCTCCAACCCAGCAACATCAGCCCCCAGCTTGGTGTCAGCTGCAAACTTGCTGCTGACTGACTCGATGCCCTCGTCCAGATCATCACTGAAGATGTTACAGAGGATGGGGTCCAGCACTGATCCCTGGGGGAGTTATGTGCCACACCTGATGCTGTCCTGCAGCCACTACTACGTGGCAGAGCAGGCTGACCAGCAGGGGGGTTTAATTTGGAGACAGGGTTCAGAATCCACCTGGATGACAATTTATTTATTTATTTACCATTCCTTTGGCTAAAAGCCCCCCAAAAAGCTTCAGTAACCCAATCTGGGCAGAAGTGGAGGTGTGTGTGCCCTACAGTTGCCACGGCACAGAGAGCACAGGTAAACCAGCTTCCTACAGCATGGCTCTGCCATCTCAGTCTTCAAGTCTAAAGCAACCAGGTCACTACCAAGAGAGGCTGGGAGCTGCTGTCATGAGCTGGGGTCTGCAGCCCTGGGCCCCCAGGTAGCCAGAACTGCTGATTCCACTTTGTTGTTTCCAGTACGTGACCCCCGTGATAAAATACGACAGGAACGGCTTCAAAGCCCGAGAGAGGCTGCTTCTCCTCACCCAGTCCTCAGCATATGTGGTGGAGATGGCCAAGATCAAGCAGAAGATAGACTACAGCACTCTGAAAGGTAATGGGGGAAGGCAGTGGGGGGCTTCCCTTTCTGCTGGAGGTGAGTGGGTGGTGGATGAAGCTGTCTCCAGGAGGCAGTGCGAGAACTTAAAGAATGGGAAGGTTGGAAGGGACCTCAAGGATCAGCCAGTTCCAACCCCCTGCTATAGGCAGGGACACCTACCACTAGCACAGCTCACTTAAGGCCTCCTCCAACCTGGCCTTGAACACCTCCAGGGAGGCTGTGAAGCACAGAATCACCCAATGTGATCTTTGATCACATTGGGTGATTCTGTGCTTCACAACCTCCCTGGGCAACCTGTGCCAGTGTCTCACCACCCTCACTGTAAAGAACTCCCTCCTCACATCCAGTCTAAATCTCCCCTCTGCCAGTTCAAACCCATTGCCCCTTGTCCTGTCATTGCAAGACCTTGTCAATAGTCCCTCCCCATGGACTTGGATGAATTCTTCTCAGCAGCAGCTTTGTTGCACTCTGGAGCAGAGGGATTTGCTTTCTCCACACTTAGTGAGGGGGACAGACCCTCTTTGGGGCTGCTTCTGCAAGCAAGTCTGGGCTGGAGTCACAGAATCACAGTGACCTCCAAAGCTCATCCAGTCCAACTCCCCTGCCAGAGAAGGATCACCTACATCAGGCCACACAGGAACACATCCAGGCAGGTTTTGAGTATCTCCAGAGAGAGAGAGAGACTCCACAACCCCCCTGGGCAGCCTGTTCCAGGGGGGTGCTGTCACTTTTCCTGCAGGAGCATCATCCTGATGCTGGCAGGTGATGGTGGTGGTGACCTGAGACTGTCTTTAGGAGTTTTCCTCTACCTGCTGGTATTCTTTTGCAGGTATCTCCACCAGCAACTTGAGTGATGGGATTGTAGTCATTCATGTCCCTGAGGACAACAAACAGAAGGTAGGAAACCATAATGTGGCCTGTGTGAGCTCTGGTTAGGAGCAAAGTTAGGTGACACTGCTAAGATCTTCCTGGGCTGACACCATCCCTGATATTTGGTAATTATCACAGTTACTGATGGCTGCAAACTCTCTTATCAGAGCTTTCCACTTCTGCTGTCTCACCATGAAAGCTTCAATCTCCTTTTTTTTTTTTCAGAGCCAAAGTTGCTCTAAATCCAAAACAGAATCACAGAATGCCTTGGGTTGGAAGGGACCCTTGAAGGTGATCTTGTCGAAGCCCCCTGCAGTCAGCAGGGACACCTCCAACTAGACCAGGCTGTCCAGGACTACACCAGTCTGATCTTGAGTGTTTCCAGGGACTGGACCTCAACCACCTCCCTGGGCAACCTATTCCAGTGCCTCACCCCCCTCATTGTCAAGAACTTCTTCCTGATGTCCAACCTAAATGTGCCCTGCTCCACTTTCAAACCACTGCCCTCATCCTATCCCCACAACCCCTTCTAAACAGTCCCTCCTCAGCCTTCCTGTAGGTCCCCTTCAGACAGTGAAATGCTGCTTTTAAGGTCTCCCTGGAGCCTTCTCTTCTCCAGGCTGAACAGCTCCCAACTCTCCCAGCCTGGCAGAGGATGTTTAATGATGCCAGCTCAGGCAGGACTGCAGTAACTGCTGTGTGGTCACTTCCATGCAGCCAGAGCTCAGGTGTCAGGGAGGAGTTTCTCTGAAGGCACAGCTGCTGCTATGGGGTGACACCATAGAATAAGTTGGAATAGAATAGAATAAGGTTGCAAAAGACCTCTGAGGTCCCCAGGTGACTTTGTGCCTCTACTTTTTGTTTCCCAGGGGGATGCAATACTTCATTGTGAGCACATCTTTGAGACAGTCACCAAACTCTGCATGCTGGCCAATAAACAGAACCTGGTTAAAGTTGTGCAGGGAAGGTAAGGAAGGAATCAGAGAATCACTGAAGTTGGAAAAGGCCTTGAAGGTTTAATCAAGTCCAATTATCAACCCAACACCCCCATGCCCACTAAACCATGGCCTGAATTTGGGGTTGGGTGGGTAGTGTGCTGGTTGTACTTCCTAACATGCACTGGGTTGGAAGGGACCTCTAAATCTCATCTAGTTCAACCCTCCTGCAGTCATCCTCAGCTAAATCAGGTTGCTCAGAGCCTCATCAAGCCAGTTCATGGAAGAACTTGCTTCCAAAACTTAGATCTGGGATTACTCAGGTCAAAACTGTTAAGATCACAGGGCCCTCCCTCACTGGTGAGCACTGTTGCAGTAGTATGGTTGCTTTTGTTGCTTCCTATCATAGGCAGGAGAAACAAAATGGGATGCACTGGAATGAGGAAATGTTAACCATTGAGTTCCTCCTGCTGCTGAAGCTTGTTTGATGCTGGTCATGGTGGCACCTTGCTAGGTGTGCTGCTCTGCTCCAACTGCCTAAGCTCCAAACTCCCTTAGAGACATAGAATGGTTTGGGCTGGAAGGGATCTTCAAGACCACCCTGCCATGGGCAGGGAAACCACAGACTAGACCAGGTTGATCAAGATCTTGAATACTTCCAAGACTGGAGCCTCCACAAGCTCCCTGTTCCAGTGCCTCACCACTCTCATGGGGAGGATTTTTTTCCTCCTGTCTGATCTCAGTCCATTTTTAAGCCATTACTCCTTGTCCTGTTGCTGCCATCACCTGGATCTCCCTCCCCTTTCCCTCCTGTTCCAGGGGAGATGCAAGTCCTTATTCCAACCACACTCCTTGGGCCTTACCTCAGACTTCAAAACCACTTGCTTCAGGCTTCTGCTGATGTGACCTGAGCGTGAGGCTGTGGCTTTAGTGGTTTCACAGCAGATCTCATTAGTGCCAGCACAGCAAAGCCTGCTAGGACTGAGCCCCTGGGTCACTTCAGGACAAACACTGCTCTCTCTGAAAGACTGAGGAGTGTCCAAAATGTGGTGATTGAGCACAGGAACCTTCTCAGTCCCAGCACCAGGCTCACTAAAAGACTGAGGAGTGTCCAAAATGTGGTGATTGAGCACAGGAACCTTCTCAGTCCCAGCACCAGGCTCACTAAAAGACTGAGGAGTGTCCAAAATGTGGTGATTGAGCACAGGAACCTCCTCAGTCCCAGCACCAGGCTCACTAAAAGACTGAGGAGTGTCCAAAATGTGGTGATTGAGCACAGGAACCTCCTCAGTCCCAGCACCAGGCTCACTAAAAGACTGAGGGGGGCCCAAAATGTGGTGATTGAGCACAGGAACCTTCTCAGTCCCAGCACCAGGCTCACTAAAAGACTGAGGGGGGCCCAAAATGTGGTGATTGAGCACAGGAAGCTGCCCACTCACAGCACCAGGCTCCCTAAAAGACTGAGGGGGGCCCAAAATGTGGTGATTGAGCACAGGAAGCTGCCCACTCACAGCACCAGGCTCCCTAAAAGACTGAGGAGTGTCCAAAATGTGGTGATTGAGCACAGGAACCTGCCCACTCCCAGCAGCAGGCTCATGGGCAGGGGGATGCAGTCTCTCCCCAGTCTCTGGCTGCATTGGAAGTGGCATGTGAGACGTGGACTTCCTGCTCCAGCTTTTCTCTCTGGCCTTTGTGTTTCAGCTGTAATTAGATTGGGTGTGTTCAGAGGCTGTCTCCAGGTCAGCTCTGCTTATCTTCCAGTCCTTAATTGCACCAGGAAAATTCTAATGCCCAGCCCAGGCAGGCACAGCTCCCTTCATCAAACCCTCCTGGGAAGTGAGCTCTAATGCAATTGTTGAGGATATCTACCTAAGCTGGAGGGCTCTGATCTTCTCATCTAATGAGATTTGCCACAGGAAGAGGAATTAGGAGGGCTTAGAGCAAAGCCTGCTGCAAGGAAAACACCTCCTGAGTAACTGTGTCTGTGCCTGCAGCCTGCGGTTCCGCATCGGCTCCGGCAAGGAAGGGACAATGGTGTTCGCTGTGGGGCAGGAGTCTCAGGTCTTCAAAGACAAAAATGGACAACTCACAGTGGTAAGGCCTCATCTAAGCACTGGGAAGATCACAGAATTCCAGCATGGTTGGGGGGGGGTTTGGAAGGGACCTCTGGAGATCATCCAGTCCAAGCCCCCTGCTCGAGCAGGGGCACCCACAGCAGCTTGCCCAGGGTCACAATGTTCAGGTGGGTTTGGAAGCTCTGCAGAGGAGGAGACTCCACAACCTCTCTGGGCAGCCTGCTCCAGGCCTCCAGCACCCTCACACCAAATAAATTTCTCCTCCTGTTCAGATGGAACCTCCTGGTTTGTGCCCGCTGCCCCTTGTCCTGTCCCTGGGTACCCCTAAGAAGTCCATCCCCAGCCTCTTGCCCCCCACAGCTCCTTTAGCTGTTGCTGAGCATTGCTCAGATCCCCTCTGGGGCTGCTCTTCTGCAGGCTCAACATCCCCAAGGCTCTCAGCCTCTTCTCCCCAGGGAGATGGTCTACATGTGATCTGTGCTTTCTTCTTTGATCTTCAAGCCCTGCAGAGAGCATCCCTGAGCTCCAGCAAGGGCCTTCTGTGTCAGTGCAGGAGCTCTTGGCTCCTCTTAGAGGGCAGAAAGGTGCAGGACATGATCCACTCAACAGCTGCCTCTGACAGATGATGCACAGCAGATGGTCATTGTAGATGGAGTTGCAGATATTCCCCTCACACAGGGAGCCACTGCCACTTGCTCTCAAGCTGGTAGGGGGAGAGGAGGCAGAGATCTCTTCTAGGCTGATTGTTGAGAGCACTTAGCCTGAGCCCAAATCCAACCTGCACCTGCAAACTGAGGACTTGGCTTAAGTTTGCCACCTCTTGTTGTCTCCCCCAGCCAAGTTCTTTCTGAAATCAATGGAGCAAAAGCTTTTCATGTCACCCAGGCAGGTTGCTGGAGAAGGAAGGACCTGCCTGACCCAATCCTGGGCCAGGATCTGACTGAAGGAATTCTGGTTCTGGCTGTAGCTATGGAAAAGAGGGAAGCTTTGCCACTGCCCTTGCTCATAGGCAGGCAGGGAGGTGTTAGCCCTGCCTCCAGCTGCTCCTGCACCTGTGGCTGGAGGAACAGGCAAAGATGGAGACCTTTGCTGCTTCATGGACAAGCTCAGGGAGTTGGGTACTGGTAGCTGTGACATCCCCAGGACACTGCTCAGCTGTCCCTGCAGCCTGGAGTTGTCTTCACATGCCAATGGTCAAACAGAACCAACACAACCTCTTCTCCTGCAGGCAGGGCACCTCAGGAACACAGCCCTGCTACCTGGTTTAATGGCTGCTTCCTCTTCTCACCTTTAGGTGTCAACCCAGATGAGGTCTTGATGAGGAACCAGTTCCACTGGCCTGGCCAGGAGCAGCAGAAAGGAGCCTGCAGGATGAGACCAGCACTCACATCTCCCCTGGGCTCTCTGATGCCATAGGGCTGCTGTGATCTGACAGTTTGCTTGCATCTTTTAGGCTCTTTTTTGTAGCTTAAAACTTATTAAAACTCTAGCTCAATAAATTCTGTTCTGTTGCTGTAACACTCCAGTGAGCACAGAAGCTCCTTCCACAGTCACAGGCAAACATTTTTAAACCAGAAAACTGCAGTTCCACAGGTAAAAATGTCCATTTCTGTGCACTCAGGGAGAGCTCTGGGGGTGGGAGGCAGGAAAAGATTTAAATAGAAGCAAAATTAAACAAAAAGAATTCTCTGGCTCTGCTTTGAGTCCCAGCTCAGCAGAACTGCATCAAGTGCAGGTGGATGAAGGTAGTAACTGTGGTCTGAAAAGTTCTTTTCTCTTTGGGAGAGCACTTTAAAGCCAGTCCTGGTTGAATGGAGCAGCAGGGCTGCTGGTGGTGGTTTTGGTGGTCAGCAGCACATGGAGCACCTCACCTGGAAATTCCAGTGAGCTGCTTCCAGGGGCAAGATCTTTGCTTTGTTCTCCCTGTGCAGTGGAAGCCAAACCAGAAATGATGACCCCAAACATCTCCCCTTCAAAGAGGGAGGTGCTGGCTTTGAGCACTCCAGCCTCCTGCTGCTGAGGAACTTTCACCCTGCTGCCCAGAGCTGACTCTGCTCTCCAGTGTGGTAGGCATTGCTGGTCCCTGGGGGTGTACTGGGGCAGCTACAAGAAGATGGGGGGAGGACAGGAATTCTCTGGGAGCTGCAGCTCCTTGGGCCTACCCTGCTGCCTCATGCTGAGGCAAACTCATGCAGCCCTTCTCCAGCTGAAAGCTGCAGCTTGGAGTTCCCTGACTTGCTGCTCTTCCATCCTGGGCTCTGCAGAGCTGAAAGCCAGGCCACTGGTGCCTCTGCCCTGAGCAATGCCAGGAGGTGACACTAACAGCTGGGGGGCTGGGGAGGGAAGGATGATGTCTGCTGTTTCATCCTTGCAAGCTGCTTCCAGCTCTGTGGCCCAAGAGGACAGGATGCTTCCACCAAGTGACTCATGTGTAAATATGAAATAACTTCTAATTTATTGTGTTATATTTAAAAAAAAAAAAAAAGGAACATATTGCAAACATCAACCATAGACTGAATCCAGCTGAAGCTTTGTTCCTGCAGAAGTATCAAAGGGGAGGAAATGATTGTACAGAACAGATGAATTTGCTGCTCTTGTCCATGAAATGGAACGACTCAAAAGACTGGAAAGGTTCTGCCCACCCTTTGCTCTAAGGTCAGATGGGAGTTTGGAGTCTCCAGCAAGGCTCTTGACCACCAGGTGAGATCCAAAAGCTGCTGCTGTGAATGCAGGAGCAGCTGCTTTGGTGCCACAGCCACACTGCTATACAGGTGGGAGCAAACACTCAGGTTAGGAGCCTGGAGCCAGGGGTTGGTGGTGGCTCCTGCCTCAATGGTGCAGCCCTAATGCTGTTAACAAGCTGCAGACTTTTAATCCAGCTCTTCCTTTCCATGTTGATGGACAAAAATCTCTTCACCAAGTAAGACTTTAGCCAGCTCTGCTCTCCTGTCCTTCCTGCTGTCTGTACAGCCAGCTCTCTGCCCCCTGTTAACCCCAGGCAGTGCCAGCTCACCTCCAGAGCTGCTCTGAACCCCACCTTCACCCCAGAGCTGCAGAGCAAAACCACTTACAGTAAAAAGGCTCAGGAGCTGAGAGCATTTGTGCAATGGCATTAACAAAGTCTCCCCTCCCAGGCCCAGTGCCCAGCGGGCAAAGGCTCTTCTGCCACAGCAGCAGCACACCAAGGGTTAGGGCAGGAGTGTGCTAAGGCAGAGTCTGCCCTTAAATCCAGCAACAACACTGAAACTCTCCTGGAGTGACTGAACACAACCACCAGCTACAGGAATAACTGCAGAGAGATTAAAAACCAACAGCTCCTGGTTTCTTAACAACTTAAGTCTGCAAAACCCTGAAGAGGGAATCCTGAAGCCAGTTAAGAATCTATTTACAGAGAAGTTAATCACATAGATGTGACCTGTTGGGTGCTTAGCACTGGTGTCCACATTGACACCTCCTGGAGCTCAACCTGCTCCTGCACCACAGGATGAGGCTGGGTTCTGTCCCAGCAGCAGGGACAGGGGTGCTAGAGCCTTTGCGTGGGGAAAGAGGGGAGCTAAGCACTGCTGAGGATGATGATGGCCTGCCCCTCCTGCCTGATAGGAGAAAGCAGCTCTCTAGAGCTAAAGGGAGTGGAGGTTGCTGCAGGACTCTCTATGTGTCCCACAGGAATGAGTTGGGGTTTCCTCTTCCCCTCCTGATCCTATCAGGAGCACAGGAATCAGACTGAAGGGCTTCACACAGCACTGAGTCCAGGTCCTGTGCAGGGCAGCAGCTCTCGGAGCTGCCCAGAAACCCAGGAAGGTGTCAAAGTTCAGAGTACTGGAGAAACAAAGCACTTCCCAGGACTTCCCTTCACTCCCCCCCAGCTTATCACAGAGGGAAGGTAAGAAGGGAGAGGCACTGGGTCCCTCTGGCTTCTGCAGTGGGGACTTGCCCCAAACCCAGAGTGTCTGGCAAACAGGTGTAAGTACAGCTTTAAACAGAACCTGGACTACCAGGACAGAGCAAAGCTGCTGAGCTACAGGAGATGGAGTTCCTAAATCAGTAGCTGAAGAGATGGGTACAACAACCAGGCAGCAGCTGCCTGGAGCTTAGAAAAGTCTTTGGTTGAAAGAAAGATGACCCAGCCTGACCCTGAAACTGTTTTAGCTTTACTTCATCATTCCAAACTGTCACTCAGTGCTCCCCATGAGCCTCTCCAGCCAAGCTGGATGCAGCTGGGCTGTAAGTGCCACATGCTACACAGTGGAGCAGCCACTGAGGTGACAACACCTCTGGTTTGTCAAGTGTTGCCACGAGCAGCCCTGAGCCAGGAGCAGCAGCAAGCTGGGCAAAAGCAAATAACCAAACCACCTCAGTGAGGAACAGAGGAGGGAGCTGCTGCCCTGTTGGAGGGAACACCTGGCACTAGGTATTCCAGATGAAAACCTGGGCACAGCACTGTGGTGTCTGCTCAGCCTGACTGCCACTCTCAGCCTCCCTCCAGCAGCTTTCCCTCAGGCTTTGTAACACCAACCCTCAGAGCTGTGCCTCTGCTCAGCCTCCTTTCCCCTCTACTCCTACTGACTAATCTTCCACCAGAACCATTACTGGACTCCAGAGCAGGCACCCAGGGAGCAGGAGGTAGATAAAACAGTCCTTTAGAATAGAAAAGTATTCTTGGGAAAGTAGACTGCAGAGGGCTTCTTCACACACAACACTGTACCTCTGCCCCTCCACACACAGCTGCCACTTCTGAAAAGACCTGGAATGCACTCAGGACAAAGTCAAACAAGGAATAAGCTGCCTCTGGGCCACTGTCTGCTCCTCTCCCCTGTGGCTCACAGCAAGACAATGCTCCTGTATCACTTAACAGAGCTGAACCAGCAACTAAACCACAGCTTCCTGACCTGCCAACTGGACAGAAAGGAGCTCCCCAGGATCAGGAGTTCTAAGCCCTACCTGGCAGCAACACTACCATAAGTGAAAAAGACACAATTTGCTCCCCAGCCTCCTTTTGGAGGCTTTTTAACATCTTCCACCCTTGAACTGCAGGGATAAAGCAGGGGGTGGTGGGTGAGTCTCCACCATTCAGTGCTGCAAAAGCTCCACTGAACACTTCAAGGAGCAGGTCCTGAGAGCTGTAGGGAAGCACAGCCAGCTCAAGCAGCTCCTCTACTCCCAGCACGACAGGAATTTGTCATTTGTCCCCTGGGAGTCACATTGAGGAACTCCTGAGCTGCAGGCCTAGGAGAAAGGCAGAGCTGGGGCGGGGGTGTGTGTCAGTCACTGCCTTTGCCCCGTGCCTGATAACCCAGGAGACAGGGTCAGAGTGTACAGAGGGGAGGTGGAGGGAGCTGGCTGACCTGGGTTTTTGTTTGGTCTTTGCTTTGCTTTGCTTTGTTTTAAAGTGCAGGCTAATTCCTGAAGCCAAAGGAAGCCAGGCCTCTTCCTCTCTAGCCACAAAACAGCAAAGACAAGAGAGCCAAAAACCCAGGGCAGCATTTCCAGACGCTCGGCAGCTCCTGCTCCAGCGCCTGCTTGCTTCTCCTCCTACACCCTACCCCATCTCAACCCCTCGGGGGATCACCTAGCTCGTTACAAAAGGTAATTGACAGCCTTGGGAAGCAGCTGAGCGCCCCACGACTGGAGAGAGGAAGGAGAGCAGCTGCAGGAGAGAGCAGCCCAGCCTGCGGGCGCTCACTGGTGCAGGTGGGCCCTGTCGTCCGGCCGCTTGATGTGGATCCTGCGCACACGGTCGATGCGCTCCCGCTCCTCGTCCTCCTCCAGGTGGTGCGAGCGGCCTGCGGCCCCTCCCGTGGCTTCCAGCAGGGCGTTGTCAGGTCCCCTGCCGTCCTGGGACTCGTAGAGCAGAATGTTCAGGGTCTCCTCGTAAATGCGAGCTTCTGGGAACTCCACCTGGCCCAGACGACACAGACCAGGTCGCTGCCGCCCGCCACAGGCACTCAGCGACCTCAGCTCTGACAGCCTTAGGAGTAAGGAGGGGATTGCCCCCCCCACACCCCGGGTCTCTGCTTTGGTGAGGCCACACCTCCAGTGTTGTGCAATATAGAAAGGTGTGGAGGTGCTGGAGTGGGTCCAGAGGAGGGTAACAAAGCTGGGAAAGGGCCTGGAGAATAAATCTGATGAGAAGAGACTGAGAGAGCTGGGGATGGGTAGTGTGAAACACAGGCTGAGGGCAGAGCTCATTGCTGGCTACAGCTACCTGAAGGGACGTTGTGGAGAGGCTGTTACTGGGCTCTGCTCACAGGGAACTGGAGACAGAAGAAGGGGGGAATGGCCTCAAGCTGAGGCTGGGGAGGTTTAGATTGGACATTAGGAAAAAGTCGTCAGGGACTGGAATGAGCTGCCCAGGGAGGTGGTGGAGTCACCCTGGGTGTGTTCAAGGGTGGTTTGGATGTGGTGCTTGGGGCTATGGTTTCAGGTGAATCTTGTAGAGCAGGGTTCTAGGTTGGGCTTGGTGCTCCTGAGGGGCTTTGCCAACCTGGATGGGTCTGTGACTGTGGCTTTGAGAGGCAGACTTTCTGTAGCCACAGGATGGCTTTAAGCCAGCAATGGTTTGGGCTGGAAGAGACCTTCAAGATCTACTTCTAATCCCCTGGCCATAGACAGAGACACCTTCTGCTAGAACAGGTTGCTCAAAGCCCCATCCAACCTGGAATGGAAAGGGACATCCACAACCCCTCTGGGCAACCTGTTCCAGTGTCTCCCCACTCTCACTGTAAAAAAATTTCTCCCTAATCTCCAGTTTAAATCTCTTCTCTTCCCATTCAAATCCATTCCCTCTCATCCTATCACTACAAGCCCTTGTGAAAAATCCCTCCCCAGATCCTGTATTCCTCTTCAGGCCATCAGAAGGTCTCTCTTGAGTCTTCTCCAGGCTCAAACAACCCCAACTTTCCCAGCCTGTCTCCATAAGGGGGGTTCCCAGCCCTCTGATCATCTTCCTGGCCTCCTCTGGACCCACTCCAACAGTTCCATGTCCTTCTTGTGCTGGGGGTACCAGAACTGAACTCAACTCTTAAGCACAACTGTTTCTATTCTATTTGCTTCCCACTTTTGAGACCAAATAGTTCTTTTTTTTTTTTTTTTTCCCCAGACTGGCCTGCCCACAGGGCAAGCTGTAAAGGGTTACCCTTCTTGGGTAGGTGGAGTGGTCACAACTTGACCCCAGGCCTGCTTGACCCCAGGTGTAGTGTTTAGCCCACTCCCACTTCCTATCTGGACCCCCTATATAAACAGAGGAACTTGTGTTTCTCTCTCTCCTGGCCTGCCTGATAGCTCCTGCTGCTCCTGTCTTACCACATGGCCATTTTTGTACCACATGGTGGACATCCCTTCCTCAATCTACCTCCATCCATTGTCAGCAATCTGCAATCTGGTTGTGTGCATATGTATATATATATATTTGTATCTTGTTTTTCCCTTCCCTATACCTATTTCATAGAATCATAGAATGGGAAGGTTGGAAGGGACCTCAAGGATCATCCAGTTCCAACCCCCTGCCATAGGCAGGGACACCTCCCACTAGCACAGCTCACTCAAGGCCTCCTCCAACCTGGCCTTCAACACTTCCAGGGAGGGAGCAGCCACAACCTCCCTGGGCAGCCTGTGCCAGTGTCTCACCACCCTCACTGTAAAGAACTTCCTCCTAACATCCAGTTTCAATCTCCCCTCTGCCAGTTCAAACCCACTGCCCCTTGTCCTGGCATTCCAAGACCTTGTCAATAGTCCCTCCCCAGCCTTCCTGTAGCCCCCTTCAGATACTGGAAGGTTACTCTAAGGTCTCCTGGAAGCCTTCTCTCCTCCAGGCTGCAGAGCCCCAACTCTCTCAGCCTGTCCTCACAGCAGAGCTGCTGCAGCCCTCTGAGCATCTTGGTGACCTCCTCTGGACCCACTCCAACACTTCCATGTCCTTCCTGTGCTGGGGGCTCCAGAACTGCACACAGTACACTTCACTCTGAAGTGCCACAGCACCAAGCAGCTCCCACCCTGACAAATCCACAGGGTGAGCTCCACGTAGCTGCTCCCACTCTGGCACCAATTCTTCCACATAGGTGCCAAACATGGCTAGGAGTGTTGAGAAGCAGACATCAGGCTGAGGGTCAGCCTTCAGGGTGGGGGTTGCTCCTACCTTTGTCTGTTTTTTCTCAGTGGCATAAACGATGGAGGTGCAGCAGACCTCGGCGATCTTGCGCCCCTGCCCGTAGAAGGACCAGCAGCAGATCTCATCTCCAATCACATCTTTGATGAAGAGCACTCTCCCATTGAACCTCAAGGACAGCTTGTCAAACAGCTCAATGTTCTTCAGCATGTTGTCATCTGAGTTGCTGTGAGAGAGATGGAGGAAGGAAGGGGTGACCCCAGGGGAAGGAGAGCAGCAGGGTTTGGGCAGACAGCGTTTTGAGTGTGGCTCCGTCTCAAACACTCAAATCCTTCTGGCTCAGTGTGCCCCTACCAGGGGAGGGTCTGCAGCTGCCATGGGCAGCCCATCTGACTAGCAGAATCACAGTTCCAACCCCTTGCCACAGGCAGGGACACCTCCCACTAGAACAAGTCACTCAAGGCCTCATCCAACCTGGTCCTGGACACCTCCAGGGAGGTTGTGGAGCACAGAATCACCCAATGTGATCGAAGATCGAAGATCATGCTGGGTGATTCTGTGCTCCACAACCTCCCTGGGCAACCTGTGCCAGTGTCTCACCACCCTCACTGCAAACATCCAGTTTCAATCTCCCCTCTGCCACTTTAAACCCATTGCTCCTCATCCTCTCATTCCAAGACCTTGTCAATAGTCCCTGCAGACTTCCTGTAGCCCCCTTCAGATCCTGGAAGGCCACTCCAAGGTCTCCTGGAAGCCTTCTCTTCTCCAGGCTGCAGAGCCCCAACTCTTTCAGCCTGTCTCCTGTTCTAGCAGGAGAAGCTGCTGCTGAAGCAGTAAGACACCACCAGCAAGAGCCATGAAGACTGTCCCAGGCCACCTCATCTGGGTACTAAATCTTATTCATAGAACAGTTTGGGTTGGAAGGGATCTTGCAGATCATCCAGTTCCAACCCCCATGCCATGGGCAGGGACACCTTCCACGAGATCAGGCCTCACCCAACCTGGCCTTGAACACCTCCAGGAACCACAGAATCTTTAGAGGTTGGAAGGGACCTCCAGAGATCATTGAGTCCAACCTCCCTGCCAAGGCAGCATCTCCCAGGGTAGTTCCCACAGGAAGACATCCAGGTGGGTTTGGAAAGTCTCCAGAGAAGGAGACTCCACAACCTCTCTGGGCAGCCTGTTCCAGGGCTCTGTCACCCTCACTGCAAAGAAGTTTCTCCTCACATTGAGGTGAAACCTTCTATGTTCCAGTTTGTAGCCATTGCTCAGGGGGCACCCCACAACCTCCCTGGGAAACCTGTTTGGCAGTGTCTCACCCTCCCACCCAAATCAAACCATCCCTAAGCTCAGCACCAGCTGGATGGAGGCACTGATGTCAGGAAGCACACACAGATGTAAAGCAATGGGGACAAGGTCCCAGGCTGGATCATTTTACCACTGACTGAGAACTCTGCACCATGGAAAGCTTCCTGTATTCTACCAAGGGGGAGCACAGGCCAGCAGATGGCCAAAGGTCTCTGCTAGCTGCACCAAAGGAACCCCTCTGGCACAGAAATGTCTCCCACTTAGCCTTCCAGTGCTGACAGCAAGCTCCCTTCTGACTCACAACTGAAATTGATTGGAAATTAATATCAAGTGCAGATCAGCACCAATCTGGTTTTGGTTCTGAATGAAGGAGAAGTCAATTTTATCATGGATTGGAGTCTGTGAAAAAACTCCAAAGAAGCCCTGCTGAAGCCATTTACCTGGTGTAGGAATATTTGTTGTTGCTTCTGTTGTAGAGCAGCTTCACTGCTGGCTGTAAAACACAAAGCACAGAGCAGTTACAGGATGTGCAGCAAGAGCTGGAACCACAGCTCAGTCCAGACCCTACAGCAAAGAAACTGCAACATGACCTAACAGCAGGCCCAAGACAGAACCCCAGAATCCCCAAACCCTAGCATGGAAGGGATTTCTGGAGACCATCCACTCCAACCCCCCCTGCTCAAGCAGGGGCACCCACAGCAGCTTGCCCAGCATCACAATGCCCAGGTGGAACCTCTGCAGAGAAGCAGACTGCACAACCTCTCTGGGTTCAGCCTTCAGCACCTTCACAGCCCAGCAGGATTTTGTTGTTGCTGCAGAATGTCCCAGGCAGGCTGGCAGTGAGGCTGCAGCTCCTGCTGACCCCTTCTGTGAGCAGAGCACCAGATCTCCTCACCCCACCTCAGCCTTCTTGCCAAGGCTGCTCTCCAGCAGCCTCCCCTCTACCTGCCACAGCAAGGGAGCTTCCAGAAACAGGAGTCCCTGACTCCCTTCAGCCACAGGAAGTGTCTGTGGGTAATAACAAGAGTGGACACAAAAATGAGGATCTAAGAGCCCTGAGGACCTGCTTGATCATCCTGCTGCTGCCTCTACCCTCTGTTTTAACACCTAACAAAAAGAATCACAGAATGGTAAGGTTGGAAGGGACCTCAAGGATCATC
>VWZE01013831.1:35399-49467 GCA_013396675.1 Eubucco bourcierii | reverse complement strand
CAGTACTATTGATAATAATACTACTAGTAGTGATAATAATAATGCCAGTAGTATTAGTATTAGTATTACTATTGATAATAATACTAATAGACAATAATAATAATGCTACTACTAGTAGCATTACTATTAATAATAATAATAATAAACAACAACAATAATAATGTTACTACTGATAATAATAATGCTACTACTAGTAGTAGTATTACTATTGATAATAATAATAAACAACAATAATAACAATAATGCTACTACTGACAATAATAATAATGCTAGTAGTATTACTATTGATAATAATACTAATAAAGAATAATAATAATAATGCTACTACTAGTAGTAGTACTATTGATAATAATAAACAACAATAATAATGCTACTAGTAGTATTAGTGTTACTACTGATAATAATAATGCTGCTACTACTACTAGTACTACTACTACTGATAATAATATCAACAACAACAACACCACAATAACAATAACAATAACAATAATAATGCTACAATATTACTAAACAACAATAAACCCATTAAACCCCAACAGTAACACAAATAAAATATAATGATGATGGTGATGATGATGATGATGATGATGATGATGATGATAACAACAAGGAGGTTGTAACCAGGTGGGGTTGGGCTGCTGCTGCTGCTGATGATGATGATAACAACAAGGAGGTTGTAGCCAAGTGGGTTTGGGCTGCTGCTGCTGCTGCTGCTGCTGCTGCTGCTGCTGCTGCTGATGATGATGATGATGATGATGATGATGATGATGATGATGATGATGATGATGATGATGATGATGATAACAAGGAGGTTGTAGCCAGGTGGGGTTGGGCTCTGCTCCCAGGCAACCAGCAACAGAACAAGAGGACAGAGCCTCAAGTTGTGCCAGGGGAGGTCTAGGCTGGATGTCAGGAGGAAGTTCTTGACAGAGAGAGTGATTGGCATTGGAATGGGCTGCCCAGAGATGCTAACAGTGCTAACAGCACTGCCCCTTGCTTTATTGATACTTATTAGAGCCTGGCAGGATCTCAAAGCTCTTGTGGGCAAGATGCTGGCTGCTGGCTGGCTCCAGACAAAGCTGACCACACATATATAAATACTCATACATCATTTATAGGTAGCTGTTGGCAAGGAGCAGGGTGTTCCTTGCTCATTCTTGGTGGAATTGCAATGAGGCAGGCAATAGTAGTGTGTGTGTGTGTGGAACAGAAAGAAAAAGGGAAAGAAATGCTTTCTGAAGGCTGCTTTGCAGTTGTGAGCACTGGGAAATTAGGGTTGGAAGCAGTAGCATTTGGAATCACAGGAGTCCAGGAGCTGAATGCTGGAATAGAAATGCAGAATGGGTTGGGTTGGAAAGGACCTTGGAGATCATCCAGTGCCAAGCTCCCTGCTGTGGGCAGGGACACCTCTCACCAGACCAGGTAGCTCAAGGACTCATCCAACCTGGCCTTCAACACCTCCAGGCAGGGGCATCCACTGCCTCCCTGGACAACCTGTGCCAGTGTCTCCTGTGCTGGTTTGAGGCTAATTGGAATATTTTAATAGAGAAAATTACACTATAGGCTGTGAAAGGAAAACATCCTGATGTCTACTTCACTCATACGCTTGCTAAGAAATTGTTTGGGAACACTAACCAAAACAACAGATAAGTCAGTCTCTGTTGCTTGCTGGAACAAGAGCTGCTGGTGGGATCTAGCAGCTTCTGGGCTCTGGCTCCTCTGCTGATTAATCCTCACTAACCACTTTTCTTCTAACCCTCCTGGCTGATCCTCCTAATTCACCTTGCACGTAAGGCAAACCTTGGGGTAAGGTACAGGGGTGGGGAGAAGGTGGAAGGGTGGTTGGGAGCCCCTCCTGGGCTCTCTGATTTCTGGGAGGGGAGTTGTGTTGTTGTATTACCTTTAACTTGTATATTTCTGTAAATATTCTGTATGTAGTGTAAATATCTGCTGTACATTGTGCAAAGCTGTAAACAGAGCTTCATCACTTCACTTCCAGCCGGCTGAGTTCTAGTCTGGGTCATTTTACAAAGTGTCGGGGGGTGGGGAACTCCCAAACCTTCACACCCCACTCTCACTCTCAACAATTTCTTCCTCATCTCCACTCTCACTCTCCCCTCTCCCAACTCAAAGCCATTGTCCCTTCTCCTGTCACTCCCAGTTCTTGTCCAAAGTCTCTCCCCAGCTCTCCTGGAGCTCCTTTAGCTACTGGCAGGGTGCTCTAAGGTCTCCCTGCAGACTCCTCTTCTCCGGGCTCAACTACCCCAACTCCCTCAGGCTGTCCCTATAGGTTCTCCAGCCCTCTGATCATCTTCGTAGCCTCCCCTGGACCACTCCAACAGTTCCATGTCCTTCTTGTACTGTGGGCACCAGAACTGGATGCAGTGCTCCAGGTGGGGTCTCAGGAGAGCAGAGGAGAGAGGGAGGATCACCTCCCACACCCTGCTGGTCCCACTCTTTTCATGCATCCCAGATGACAAGGTCTGAAGAACAGAGATTAACTCTCACACCAGATCTTGCCTCTCCTAGAGTGACTCCAGGAGATGTTCCATTTGCTGAGCATCCTGCAGGGCAGATGAAACACTTCTTAGTGGTTCTTGTTTCTGCCTTTATACACTCTGTGGCAAATCCTCTTTAACCATTTTTGCCTCTTCTGTGCCTGAACCTCATCTATGCCTGAAATGCCCATGCTGGCATGGAGAGAGGGCACTGCCAGCAAGTTTGCTGATGACACCAAACTGGGTGGAGTGGCTGCCAGAGCAGAAGGCTGTGCTGGCATTCAGCAAGACTTGGACAGGTTGGAGAGGTGGGCAGGGAGAAATGGAATGAAATTCAACAAGGGCAAGTGCAGAGTCTGGCACCCGGGAAAGAGCAACCCCAGGGAGCAGGAGAGGTTGGGGACTGAGCTGTTGGAAAGCAGTGAAGGGGAAAAGGATTTGGGGGTCCTGGTGGATGGGAGTGTGCCCATGAGCCAGCAATGTGCTCTGCTGGGCAGGAGGGGCAATGCCATTCTGGGGGGGATTAGAAGGGCTATGCTGAGTAGGTCAAGAAAGGTTCTCCTGTCCCTCTACTCTGCCCTGCTGAGGCCACATCTGGAGTACTGTGTCCAGTTCTGGGCCCCCCAGTTCAAGAGGGACATGGAAATGTTGGAGAGAGTCCAGCACAGAGCCACAAAGATGCTGAAGGGAATGGAACGGCTCTGGTAGGAGGATAGCCTGAGGGAGCTGGGGCTGGGAGCTTGCAGCAGAGGAGCCTGAGAGGTGACCTCAGCAATGGTTCTAAAGATGTGCAGGTGAGTGCCAGGAGGCTGGAGCCAGTTCTGCTGGGTGATGCCCAAGGACAGCAGTGGTGGAAGCTGAGATAGAGGAAGCTTCATGGAAACGTGAGGAGGAATTTTTTTTCCCTGTGAGGGTGACAGAGCCCTGGAACAGGCTGCCCAGGGGTGTTGTGGAGTCTCCCTCTCTGCAGATATTCAAGCCCTGCCTGGATGTGTTCCTGTGTGATCTGCTCTAGGAGATCCTGCTCTGGCAGGGGGCTTGGACTGGCTGAGCTTTGGAGGTCTCTTCCAGTTCCTGGCATTCTGTGATGCTGTGATTCTGTGATTCACCCTTCTGCCCATTTCTAGTTGTCTTTGGTGGTGCTGGTGGTGTTGGGGGGCTGGGTATTAGGCACACTTGCTGCTGTGATTTGTCATATTGGGGATTATATATTCAAATGCTAAGTTGCTGGTTGCTTGCTTGGTTGTTTTCCACCTGATAGCTCTGAAAAATGTTTATCTGCAAAATGCCCTAATATGCACCTGAGCTCTGGGAAAGAAGGGGGTGGGGGTGTTAAAAATGATTCTTCAGAAGCTTAGATTAAAGAAAATATCTGGTCTGCCCCCTTTCCTATCCTCTTTGTCAGCTCTGCTCCTTTGAAAAAAGTAACAAAGCCAAGTGGTAGGGAGGTAAAAGTGGTTTTTAACTCACAGAAAGGCAAAAGGAGAGGCTGCACAGAGGCATCATAAGCACATCTCCCACTGAGGTGCTGTGGAATTCGAGTCCCTAACTGCAGGTTGCCTCTAAAAACCTTCTCCCTTGCCATACATCTCACAGTGAATGCTTCTTCCAGGCAGGGCAGGAGTAAACTGGGCTAAGCTGGCTTCTGGGACAGGAGGAAGGTGATCATCACACATGTGCCAGCAAACCCCAGCTCAGGCTTTGCACTGACCATATGCTGCTGCAGCCCTTGCTGCTAAGGCTCCTGTGTTTAAAGCAAGCACTCCAGAGCAGGCAGCTACATGACAGCATGAGCAGGGTGCTCCCATTAGTGCTTGCTGCAGTGGCTGTGCTTTCACATGGGCTTGTGTGCTGCAGTTACCCTCTGAGCAGTGAGTCAGAGACAGGGAAAGGGCAGGAGTGTCCCCAGGTGGGTGTTAGAGCAGATCCCGGGCTCTGCTCCTGGTGTGCTTGCTGCTGAGGTGTGCTGGGCTGAGTTGTGCCAAGTGTGGCCTGGCTCCTGCCCCTCTCCCCAATGCTGTTGTGCCATAGGAACAGGCAGGGAAGCTCCAGAGGGCTTAAATAAACCTTGTGCTTGGATTAGCTTCTCCAACATTTAGTTCCAGCACTGTAAGTTGCCTTTTACATGAGTAGGGCACCCTGTCCTATAGCTGCCTTTGTGGCCAATGCTCTTCCTCCCCAATGTTCTGTGTCTATTTCTGTGTCTATCACTGTCAGAAGATATTTCCTTCTGTCCTGATCTTGCCCTGTGCTGGTTTTCTGGGTCACCTCCTCCTTCTTGGCACTTTCCTCCCTCCAGATCCATGAAACACTCTAGCCTAAGTTCCTTCACAGTCTCACAGTATCATCAAGGTTGGAAGAGACCTCAAAGCTCATCAGGTCCAACCCATTCCCACAGCCCTCAAGACCAGACCATGGCACCAAGTGCCACGTCCAAACCTGCCTTGAACACCTCCAGGGACGCTGACTCCACCACCTCCCTGGGCAGCCCATTCCAGCACTCAAGGACTCTCTCAGGCAACAACTTTCTCCTCACCTCCAGCCTAAACTTCCCCTGGCACAGCTTGAGACTGTGTCCTCTTGTTCTGCTGCTGCTTGCCTGAGAGAAGAAAGCAACCTCCTCCTGGCCACAAGCACCCTTCAGGTAGCTGGAGACAGCAAGAAGGTCTCCCCTGAGCCTCCTCTTCTCCAGGCTAACCAATCCCAGCTCCCTCAGCCTCTTTTCTGGAGCCCTCAACACAGGAAGGATATGGAGCTGATGGAGCAGGTCCAGAGGAGGTCACAAAAGTGATCAGGGGGTTGGAGCAGCTCTGCTCTGAGGACAGGCTGAGGCAGCTGGGGGTGTGCAGCCTGGAGAAGAAAAGGCTCCAGGGAGACCTTAGAGCAGCCTTCCAGTACCTGAAGTGGCTACAAGTAGGCTGCAGAGACACTGTTTGCAAAGGCCTGCAGGGACAGGATGAGGGCAATGGCTTCAAACTGGAGCAGAGCAGATTGAGTTTGGATGTGAGGAACAAATTCTGCACCATGAGGTTAGTGAACACTGCAACAACTTGCCCAGGGAGGTGGTTGTGGCCCCATCCCTGGAGCTATTCAAGGTGAGGCTGGACAGAGCTGTGAGCAACATTCTCTAGTGGAGGATGTCCCTGCTGAGTGCAGGGGGTTGAGCTGGATGAGCTTTGGAGCTCCCTTCCAGCCCAGACAATTCTGTGATTCTATGATTCTCCTTCAAGAGAGGAGGCTGCAGTCTTCATTGCACTTTCATCTCATCATTTGGCTACAGCCTCTTGCTCCTTGAAGAGACAAAGAGCATTTACCAGGAGCTGGTTGTGCCAAGCTGGTTGGCTTCTTGTCCCAGAGCAGGACAAGCAGAAGCACAGCTGGGAGTTGAAGAGGGAATGTATTGAACAGTTCCTAGTGGCAAGCTAGAGAATCCAGAACAGAAGTGAAAGAAAAGGGTTGTGGAGATAGAAGCAGACAGCAAAAGCCTAAGGCTTTGACTTGCAAATGTCTTGTGATCATGAGGATCTTATGTTGTGATCCTCAACAAAGCTTTCTTAAGGGAACAATGCCTAATTCTGACACCATGTTGTAGGGCTACAAAAAGAGAGGTGGGAAGCATATTGACAAGCCTGAGCTGTTGTGTTCTGGGCCCTGTAAGGCACACCCTGGGCACCAGGCTCTGTGCAGCAGCACTGGGAGCAAGGCACTATTTAGAGGTGTGTAGAAGAGAAGTTTCTTTAGGAATGGCTTCCTGGCAAAGGAGCAGTGTCTAGGGGCTCCTGTCCTTGCTCATTCAACAAGGCCAAGTGCAAGGTCCTGCACCTGAGTAGGCACAATCCCAAGGACAACTCCAGGCTGGGTGGGGAATGGCTGAGAGCAGCCCTGAGGAACAGGCCCTGGGGGTCTGGGCTGAGGAAAAGCTCAAGCTGAGGCTGCAGTGTGAGTGCAGCCCAGACAGCAACTGTGTGCTGGGCTGCAGCAAGAGCAGTGTGGGCAGCAGGGCAAGGGAGGGGATTGTGCCCCTTGGCTCTGCTCTCCTCACACCCCACCTGCAGTCCTGGGTGCAGTTCTGGAGCCCCCAGCACAGGAAGGACATGGAAGGGTTGGAGCCAGTCCAGAGGAGGCCACCAAGATGCTGAGAGGGCTGCAGCAGCTCTGCTGTGAGGACAGGCTGAGAGAGTTGGGGCTCTGCAGCCTGGAGAGGAGAAAGCTTCCAGGAGACCTTGGAGTGGCCTTGCAGGGTCTGAAGGGGGCTCCAGGAAGGCTGGGGAGGGACTGTTGACAAGGGCTTGGAATGGCAGGACAAGGGGAATGGGTTTGAAGTGTCAGAGGGGAGACTGAAAGTGGATGTTAGGAGGAAGTTGTTTGCAGTGAGGGTGGTGAGACACTGGCACAGGTTGCCCAGGGAGGTTGTGGAGCACAGAAGCACCCAACGTGATCTTTGATCACGTTGGGTGCTTCCGTGCTCCACAACCTCCCTGCAGGTGTTCAAGGCCAAGCTGGAGGAGGCCTTGAGTGACCTGTACTAGTGGGAGGTGTCCCTGCCTATGGCAGAAGGATGGAACTAGATGATCCTTGAGGTCCCTTCCAACCTTCCCATTCTATGATTCCCTGATTGCCTTTCTTTGCCACCTGGGCACTGCTGCCTCCTATTGCAGTAGGAAACAAACCAACACTGACCAGGGCAAAGCAATGACTCTGTGACTGGAGGGATAGATGTTGGTATAAATTGATGATTTGAGAAGGCTTTTCCCAAGCCAAACAGTTCTGTCATTCTGTGATTCTGCATCTTTGCCCATGTGCCTGCTGCCTTTCAAGGCAAGGAACAGACTCCTGCCAGAAAGTGCTACTCCAAGTTGTAAAAGCAGGGCTTGGATGCATTGTAAAGGAAAATTATACCAGTGTTTAACTACCAGTTGTAAACTGGAGCCTGCAGAGTAAAGAAATGGGTAGATTTCTCACTTAATAAACTATTACTGTCATTACCAACCCTGAAGATGGTTGTTAAAAAGCACAAGCACCTGCTGGGTACCTGCAGCCTGCTGCTCCCAGCACCTCAGCAGGCAGAGGCAGCCAGTGGCTGGCAGGGAAGGCTGAACCCCAATGCCTGTCAGTGCCCAGGGCTGCACAGCTGCTCTCTGGGGACATCACCTACCTCCTGGTTAAGGTTCTGCCTCCCCTCCCACAAGGACTCCATTTCAGGTTGGGTAGGGTTTTCAGTGACCTGGGGAAAGTTGTCCCTGTCTTTGGCAGAGGCTTGGAACTGGGTGATCTTGAAGGTCCCTTCCAACCCAACCCATTCTGTGGTAAGAGCTGGTCATGAAGGATTAGAGATGCCTGTCAGGGGAAGCTGAGGGAGCTGGGGGTGTGCAGCCTGCACAAGAGGAGGCTCAAGGCAGAGCTCATTGCTCTCTGCAGTTCCCTGAAGGGAGGTTGTGGCCAGCTGGGGTTGGGCTCTGCTGCCAGGCAGCCAGGGACAGAAGAAGAGGACACAGCCTGAAGCTGTGCCAGGGTGGGCTCAGGCTGGCTGTTAGGAAGAAGTTCTTCCCAGAACTACCCCAGGGTTAGATTGGTTGCTGGGAAGCACTTCCCCAGGGTTAGGTTGGATGTTGGGAAGCACTTCCCCAGGGTTAGGCTGTGTCCTCTTGTTCTGTTCCTGGGTGCCTGGCAGCAGAGCCCAACCCCAGCTGGCCACAACCTCCCTTCAGGGAGCTGCAGAGAGCAATGAGCTCTGCCCTGAGCCTCCTCTTGTGCAGGCTGCACCCCCCCAGCTCCCTCAGCCTCTCCTCACAGGGCTGTGCTCCAGGCCCCTCCCCAGCCTTGCTGCCCTTCTCTGGGCACCTTCCAGCACCTCAACATCTTTCTTAGACTGAGGGGCAGGAGGACTGCCCTGCTCCTGCTGGCCACACTGCTCCTGATCCAGGCCAGGATGCCATTGGCCTTCTTGCCCACCTGGGCACACTGCTGCCTCATCTTCAGCTGCCAACCAGCACCCCCAGGTCCCTCTCTGCCTGGCTGCTCTCCAGCCACTCTGTCCCCAGCCTGGAGCACTGCTTGGGATTGTTGTGGCCAAAGTGCAGAACCTGGTACTGGGACTTGTTTGAACTCCTGGCACTGGACTGTGCCCATCTGTGCAGCCTGCCCAGGCCCCTCTGCAGAGCCCTCCTGCCCTCTAACAGCTCCACACTTGCTCCCAACTTGGTGTCATCTGCACACTCACTGCTGGAGGACTCAATGCCCTCCTCCAGATCATCAATGAGGATATTAAACAGGACTGTGCCCAGCACTGATCCCTGGGGCACACCACTGGTGCCAGCTGCCAGCTGGTTGTGGCTCCATTCACCACCACTCCCTGTGCTCAGCCACTCAGCCAGTTCTTGACCCAGCACAGAGTGCCCCTGCCCAAGGGTAGTGCCAGCCTGGCCAGGAGTTTGCTGTGGCAGGCAGTGCCAAAGGAATGTGATGCTCTTTCAGGCCCCTTCCAGCCTAAAGCACTCTAGGGTTGTGTGATTCTTTGAAACAGCAACCTCTTGGTGTCAGAACACAGCAGCTGTGGATTCATGCAAAACAGAAACACTATCCTGAATTCTAAGCATCTGATTTTTATTCTTCTATTAATATCTACATCTCCATTCCCAGAGCCATTGCTTTGCCCTGTGCCTTGTTGCCTTATTTGCTGCTTCAAAGCAGAAGCAGTCCCAGAGCCAAGAATAAAACTCTGCAGAGTGGTTTGATCAGAGAATCATTGAATGGTTTGGGTTAGAAAAGACCTCTATGATCATCAGGTCCAACCTTCAACCCAGCACCACCATGGCCCTGATGTGGCCATAGCCACAGATGCCTTGAGCACCCCCAGGCATGGGCACTCCACCACCTCCCTGGGCAGCCTGTGCCAAGCCCTGACCACTCTTGCACCAAAAACATTTTTCCTCATCTCCAGTCTAAATCTCCCCCAGCACAATTTCAGGACATTTCCTCTCCTTCCATCCCCTGATCCTAGGCAGCGGAGCCCAGCCCCAGCTCACTGCATCCTCATGTCAGGGAGCTGCAGAGAGCAATGACATCTCCCTCATCCTCCTCTTCTCCACACTAACCCCTCCTCAGCTGCTCTGTTTTCCAGACCCTTCCCCAGATTTGTTACCTTTCTCTGGATCCATTCTAGCCCCTCAGTGTCCTTCTTGGAGTGAGGAGCAATACTAATAAAGAAATTAATCTCTCCACTGGTCACAATTTGTGCTTGAAGAGCTTAAGGTGAACACCAGCCACTGTTGAAGTCTGTAGGTGTTTTCTCCACTACCTGTTGTAACAGCCTAGTAAAATATATCTGTATTTATTTCTGAACTAAATCATAGACTTACAGAATGGGTTGGAAGGGACCTCAGAGATCATCTACTCCAACCCCTCCCTACCTTGGGCAGGGACTCCTCTCCACTAGCCCAAGATGCCCAAGGCCTCATCCAATCTGGTTTTAAACACCTCCAGGGAGGGGGAATCCACAACCAGCCTGGGCAACATGTTCCATAGTTTACACTGAAGAACTCCTGCCTCAGATTTATTCTAAATGTTGTAGGCAAAACATTTCTAAGCCAAGCATCTCCCCAGAAGTCATTTTGTTTAACTATTAGCTACTGCCTGCAGGGCTGGATGGGTCACCCACTACTACAGTTGCACCCCCATTTGTGACTAGAGTTGTTGCAAAACTGTCTAAACATCAGAGCAAAGTCACCTGCTGGACAACAGAGAGCTTCTGAGGCCCCATCTAGAATACTGCATCCAGTTCTGGGCTCCTCAGTTCAGCAGGGACAGGGATCTGCTGGAGAGAGCCCAAGGGAGGGCTGCAAGGATGCTGCAGGGACTGCAACACTGCCTGTGGAGGAGAGGCTGAGAGCCCTGGGGCTGCTGAGGCTGCAGAGGAGAAGGCTGAGAGGGGATCTGAGGGCTGGGGGGCAACAAGGGAGAGACAGGGACAGGCTCTGCTCACCTGTGCCCTGGCATGGGCCAAGGGCAAGGGATGGGAACTGCAGCACAGGAAGTTGCAGTTCAAGATGAGGAAGAACTTCTTGGCTGTGAGGGTCCCAGAGCCCTGGCACAGGCTGCCCAGAGAGGTTGTGGAGTCTCCTTCTGTGGAGCCTTTCCAGCCCTGTCTGGATGTGTTCCTGTGTGCCCTGTGCTGGATTCTCTGCTCCTGCTCTGTCAGGGGCTGGACACTGAGATCTCCAGAGGTCCCTTCCAAGCCCTAACATGCAGTGATGCTGTGAAGGGCTGTAGGGGCTATCCATTGGCTTGCAGATGGCAGGCATTTGCTGAAGGAGGAGGTGACAGGTGTAGCCCTTCCTTCACTTCCAATGTCTCTTGACAGCCTTGCAAAGCAGCCAGATCAGCTTCAACCCTGGAAATGACTTCCACACAGCACTGGCTTGCAGGAGGACACTCCTGTCCTGGGCAACCTGTGCCAGTGTCTCACCACCCTCACTGCAAACAACTTCCTCCTAACATCCACTTTCAATCTCCCCTCTGACACTTCAAACCCATTCCCCTTGTCCTGCCATTCCAAGCCCTTCTCAATAGTCCCTCCCCAACCTTCCTGGAGCCCCCTTCAGATCCTGCAAGGCCACTCCAAGCTCTCCTGGAAGCCTTCTCTTTTCCAGGCTGCAGAGCCCCAACTCTCTCAGCCTGTCCTCACAGCAGAGCTGCTGCAGCCCTCTCAGCATCTTGGTGGCCTCCTCTGGACTGGCCCCAACACTTCCATGTCCTTCCTGTGCTGGAGGCTCCAGAACTGCACCCAGTGATGCTGTGCTCCTGTGACCTGGATTTTGCACAGAGCTGCATGTCCTTTCTTGCACTTCCCATTAATATTCATCTGCTCCTTTCCTCACAGAAGTTGTCACAAACAATATCCACTTCTATGAATGCTGATGAGGAAGGGACAGAAAAGGAGAGGAAACAACTTGCTGGGAAAATTAAGTTATTTTGATTGGAATAAGTCCACACACACATCACTTTTCTTTACCAGGGCACATGCTTACAGAAGTCATCCTTTTGATTGTTAATTGCTTTTAGCTTCCTCTGTTTACAGAAACCACCTTCTCTGTTGTTTTTCTTTTTTCCCTTGCCAGGCTGTACAAGAAGCAAGTCAACAGCAGATGCCATTAGGAATGATTACATCTCAGGTTTGGTACAGAAATAACTTATTACTCTGGTAGCTGAAGCAAAAATATGTCAGTCAGAGACACTTTTACATTCCAGCCACTGCAAATTCCCTCATCACAGCATTGCCAGGGTTGGAAGGGACCTCAAGGATCATCCAGCGCCAACCTCCTCCTTGCCATGGGCAGGAACACCTCAAACTAGAGCAGGTTGCCCAGAGCCACATCCAACCTGGCCTTAAAACATTCCAGAGATGAAGCTTCCACCACCTCCCTGAGCAACCTGTGCCAGTGTTGCACCATGCTTGTGGTGTAGAACTTGTTCCTAGCATCCAATCTGAATCTGCTCTGCTCTCATTTCGTTGCCTCTCATCCTGCCACTGCAGGCTCTGCAAACAATCTCTCTGCAGCCTTCTTGTAGTCCTCTTCAGGTGCTGGCAGGCTGCTAGGAGGTCTCCTTGGAGTCTTCCTCTCTCCAGACTGAACAACCCCCAGTTCCCTCCACCTACCCTTGTAGCAGAGGTGCCCCAAGCCCTGATCATTTTGGTGGCACTTCTGGGCCAGGCTTACACTGACAACTGATTTTTAATTATAGAATCATAGAATGGGAAGGTTGGAAGGGACCTGAAGGATCATCCAGGTCCAACCCCCTGCCATAGGCAGGGACACCTCCCACTAGCACAGCTCACTCAAGGCCTCATCCAATCTGGCCTTGAACCCCTCTAGGGAGGGAGCAGCCACAACCTCCCTGGGCAACCTGTGCCAGTGTCTCACCACCCTCACTGTAAAGAACTTCTTCCAAACATCCAGTCTAAATCTCCTCTCTGACACTTCAAACCCATTCCCCTTGTCCTGGCACTGCAGGACCTTGTAAATAATCCCTCCCCAGCCTTCCTGGAGCCCCCTTCAGATCCTGCAAGGCTACTGTCAGGTCTCCTGGAAGCCTTCTCCTCTCCAGGCTGCAGAGCCCCAACTCTCTCAGCCTGTCCTCACAGCACAGCTGCTGCAGCCCTCTCAGCATCTTGGTGGCCTCCTCTGGACCCACTCCAACCCTTCCATGTCCTTCCTGTGCTGGGGGCTCCAGAACTGCACCCAGGACTGCAGGTGGGGTGTGAGGAGAGCAGAGCCAAGGGGCACAATCCCCTCCCTTGCCCTGCTGCCCACACTGCTCTTGCTGCAGCCCAGCACACAGTTGCTGTCTGGGCTGCACTCACACTGCAGCCTCAGCTTGAGCTTTTCCTCAGCCCAGACCCCCAGGGCCTGTTCCTCAGGGCTGCTCTCAGCCATTCCCCACCCAGCCTGGAGCTGTGCTTGGCATTGTGCCTACCCAGGTGCAGGACCTTACACTTGGTCTTGTTGAATGTCCTGAGGTTGGCCTGGGCACAGCTCTGCAGCCTGTCCAGGTCCCTCTGGATGGATCCCTGCCCTCTAGCAAGTGACTGTGCCACACAGCTTGGTGCCAGCTGCGCACTTGCTGAGGCTGCACTGATTCCTCTGTGCATGGCACTGCCAAAGCTGTCAAACAGCACTGGTGCCAGCACTGACCCCTGAGGGACACCACTTGGCACTGGTCTGCAGGTGGACATTGTGCCCTTGATCACCACTCTCTGTGTGCCACCATCCAGCCAATTCCTTACCCAGCAGTGCTCCACACATCCAGTCCATGTTTTTCCAGTTTGGTGCCCAGGATGCCATGTGGCACAGAGTCAAATGCCTCACTCAGGTGCAGGTAGCTGCCATCAGTTGCCCTTCCCTTGTCCACTGTCACTGTGACTTCATCATAAAAAGCCACTAAATTTGTCAGACAAGATCTGCCCTTGGTGCAGCCATTGCTGGGTACCACCAATCACCTCTGGTGAATCTCCTTCACTCTATGCCACTCCTGCACTCTTGTTTTCCACCAGCTGTGGTCCCCAGTTCACACAGTGGAGGATGGAAAGCAGCTTTCCCAGCAGGCAGGAACCCCACAAGCCCCTTTCAAACTTTGCCTCCTTTCAAAGGAGCAACAGAGGCAATGTTTTTCCTCTTTATATTACTGGTTTCCCACCAATGACCCTCACTAGGTGAAGTCCTCTCTACCCAAAATGGTTCTTAGTCACTTCCCAGCCTGTCTGTGGGTAAACAGTGCTGGTTAATCTCAGCTGAGCCAAATGATGTCATTCCCAATGCCATTCCCAATGCCTTATATAGGAATGCTCTCCAGCTCTCACCTCTACATAATCTGAGAAGGTCCCAGCAAGAGGAGGGTCTGTTTGTATCTGCAGCTGACAGATGATAAAGCTGTTTGCTCATAGTCCCCTGGATGAAGACCAACAGGGAGGGAGGGAGGTGTAAGCCAGGCAGGAAGGGAAGGGCTGTTTGACTGCACTGTCCTCACAGAACTATAGAATCACAGAATGGTTTAGGTTGGAAGGGACCTCAAAG
>VWZE01013831.1:6735-18687 GCA_013396675.1 Eubucco bourcierii | reverse complement strand
CAGCCTTGCTGCCCTTCTCTGGGCACCTTCCAGCACCTCAACAGCTTCTTTAAACTGAAAACCAACCCCAGGTTGCTTTGTTGGCCTGAGCAGAGTACTTGGGAGTTTCCTCTCTCAAAGGACCTCTTAGGAACCCTGATCAGGTTTAGCCTTTTATGTGTGTTAGAAGCTGCTGGGAACCCCAGACCTGAATTCTCAAGGCAGCTTCTGGAGGTCTGCTGTGTACCTTGCTTTGGAGAGAGCTGCACACCCAGTAACTGGCACTGGGGATGCCACACCTTGAACCCTGGCTTCAATTTTGGGCTCTTCACTCCAAGAAGCACACTGAGGGGCTGGACTGTGCCCAGAGAAGGGCAATCTGGCTGGCAAGGGGCTTTGAACACAAGTCCTGTGAGGAACAGCTGAGGGAACTGGGGTGGATTTGCCTTCAGAAGAGGAGGCTGAGGGGAGAATTCCTTGCCCTGTGTTCCAGTGAGAGGTGTCCCTGCCTATGGTGGGGTTGGAACTGGATGAGCTTTGAGGTCCCTTCCAACTTAAACCATTAGATGGATGGATGGATGGATGGAAGCTACAGCACAGGAAGTTCCAGCTCAGCATAAAGTGGAACTTCCTGACTGGCAGGGTCCCAGAGCCCTGGCACAGGCTGCCCACAGAGGTTGTGTAATCTTGTTCTCTGGAGCCTTTTAAGGCCTTCTCTTCTCCAGGCTGCACATCCCCAGCTCACTCAGCCTCTCCTCATAGGGAATAAGTGAGGAGGATGAGTGCAGCTGGTGGACTGTAGAGTAGAGGAGGAGCTGAGGCAGGCAGGACAGGACTGGTCATCCCAGCCACCATCCCATGCCAGCTGGAGAATCAGCTGAGCCCAGGGTAGGAAGGGTGCTAAGACTGTTTGGAACCAGGATCTGAAAATGGCATTAGGAGAGCATTAGTGGGGCAGACGACTGAGCTGGGCAGCACTAAGTTTGCTGTCAACGCTGGATGAGGCCTTGAGTGACCTGTACTAGTGGGAAGGGTCCCTGCCTATGGCAAGAGAGTGGAACTGCCTGAGCTTTGAGGTCCCTCTACTAGTGGGAGGTGCCCCTGCCTATGGCAGGGGAGTGGAACTGCCTGAGCTTTGAGGTCCCTCTACTAGTGGGAAGGGTCCCTGCCTATGGCAGGGGAGTGGAACTGCCTGAGCTCTGAGGTCCCTCTACTAGTGGGAAGGGTCCCTGCCTATGGCAGGGGAGTGGAACTGCCTGAGCTTTGAGGTCCCTCTCTATGATTCTGTGAAGGCTGAGCCCCGAGCGCGGGCAGCAGCACGAGGCCACGGGAGGACACCGCACGGTGCCCCCTTGGCACTCAGGCTGCTGGCTGGAAGCAGGCAGCCATGCACCTTGCCCCCCACTGCTCGGGCAGTGCCCACTGGTGACAGCTCTGGGGGAGGCCACCAAAGGGTGCAGCTGAGAGCTGCAGCAGGTTTTGCGTGGGTGTGCCGCAGCGAAGGTGCCTGCAGCTCAGCCGCAGCCTCCGTGCCAGCTCCCGCGCGCCGACCATATGGCACCCCAGAGCAAGCTGGCACAGGCACCGGCAGAGAGGGCACTCAGAGGGGGCAACCCACCCCTCCCACCACCAGGAATTTGTGCCCTGCCTCATGCCAGAGGGACAGAGCTGGGAGAAAAGCAGGCTGCCCGCTGGGAGATGAGAGCCTGTCAGGTTTGGAGATTAATGGAGGCAAGACAAGGCTGGATTGTTCCTGCCAAAAGCAACTCTGATTACTTTATAATTCAACATGTGTTACCAGCTCCTATTATTAGAAAGCCAAACTTCCTCCACTGTGGGAAGAGGCTGAGCTGAAGCTTTGGAGCCTTGTGTAAGTTAATTACAGTACACATGTTAAAAGCAGCATCTGTCTTAGTCAATCTCCTGGATTGTTGCAGCGCTTTATTTTTAGTTATCATCGAGGTGAAGGATGACACTAACGCAAGTGGAGCACTTCTCACAGCTCTTGCTCAACTCTCTCCTGTCCCCAGCCAGCTCTGCCAGATCTGGTGGCTCTTCTGTCTTGGAGCTGGGCCAGGTGAAGCCCTTGATGGACTGGAAGGGGAAAAAAAAATAAAGTCTGTGAGTCTGTGTCACAGAATCAAAGAATCATAGAAACATTGAGTCATAGAATCATAGAATCATAGTCACAAAATCACAGAAGCACAGAATCACAGAATCATAGAATCATAGAATCATAGAATCATAGAATCACAGAATCACAGAAGCACAGAAGCACAGAAGCACAGAATCACAGAATCAGAGTCACAGAATCACAGAAGCACAGAATCACAGAGTCACAGAATCACAGAATCGCAGAATCACAGAAGCACAGAGTCACAGAGTCACAGAATCACAGAATCACAGAGTCACAGAGTCACAGAATCACAGAATCACAGAATCACAGAATCACAGAATCACAGAATCACAGAAGCACAGAATCACAGAGTCACAGAGTCACAGAGTCACAGTCACAGAATCACAGAAACACAGAATCACAGAATCACAGAAGCACAGAAGCACAGAAGCACAGAAGCACAGAATCATAGAAGCACAGACTCACAGAATCACAGAGTCACAGAATCACAGAAGCACAGAATCACAGAGTCACAGAGTCACAGAATCACAGTCACAGAATCACAGAAACACAGAATCACAGAATCACAGAAGCACAGAATCACAGAATCACGGAGTCACAGAATCACAGAAAAAGAATTATAGAAACATTGAGTCATAGGATCATAGAATCATAGTCACAAAATAACAGAATCATAGAATCACCGAATCAGAGAGTCACAGAATCATAGTCACAAAATCACAGACTCACAGAATCATAGAATCACAGAATCACAGTCACAGAATCACAGAATCACAGAATCACAGAATTTTAGAGGTTGGAAGGAACCTCCAGAGATCATCAAGCCCAACCTCCCTGCCGAGGCAGGATCATGCTGCTCTGACTACAGAGTTACTACAAAGATACTGAGACCTGGCCATTAAAATCAGCTGTGAAAACTCTAGGGTTAGGAGATCTTTGGGGCACACCAAGTAGCCAAAAGTTTTTTGGACTATTGACAAGGTCTTGGAATGGCAGGACATGGGGTAATGGGTTTGAAGTGGCAGAGGATGTTAGGAGGAAGTTGTTTGCAGTGAGGGTGGTGAGACACTGGCGCAGGTTGCCCAGGGAGGTTGTGGCTGCTCCCTCCCTGGAGGTGTTCAAGGCCAGGTTGGATGAGGCTGATGATCTTGGAGGTCTCTTCCAGCTGAAACAATTCTGAGGGTGGTGAGACACTGGCACAGGTTGCCCAGGGAGGAGTTCAGGATGAGGTTGGCTGAGGCCTTGAGTGACCTGTGCTAGTGGGAGGTGTCCCTACCTATGGCAAGGGGTTGGAACTGGCTGATCCTTGAGGTCCCTTCCAACCTAAACCATTCTATGATTCTATGATTCTATTCTGAGCTCCCTCCTGGTGCAAGTATTTCTGGCCTGGTGACTGAGAGCTTTGATTTAACAAATAACAGCACCCTGCTCTTTCCTTTGTGTTCACTTCTACTGCCCAGAGTTATTTCAGCTCCTGGAGTGCCAGGGTGACTCTCACACAGCCAACAAAAGCAATGCCAGTTGAGTTTGCTTTGCCAACGTGGAAAGCTTCTCCTGAGTAACAGAAGTCTTGAGATCTGGCCTTGGCTAGAAGCTCAGAGCGTGGCAACAACTCATCCCTCCTGCCTCAGGGCCAACAGGCTGCTGTGGTGCTGCTGTCACACAGCTGGTGTGCAGGTAGCATTCATGGTACCTTGGAGTGTTCTTGGGTGCCACAGTGCTGGTGGAGCTGGGAGGCTGGCACTGAGACCATTCCTCATGAGAGGCAGGCTGCAGGAAACACAGAATCACAGAACTGGCAGGGCTGGAAGGGACCTCAAGGATCAGTCAGTTCCAATCCCTCTGCCATGGGCAGGGACACCTCACACTAGAGCAGGTTGCCCAGAGCCACATCCAGCCTGGCCTTAAACACCTCCAGGGATGAGGCTTCCATCACCACCCTGGGCAACCTCTGCCAGTGTCTCATGGTGATGAACTTCTTCCTAACATCTAATTTAATAGCTTGGAGCCATTGCCTCCAGTTCTATCACTACCTGACACCCTCAAAAGTCCCTCCCCAGCTTTCTTATAGCCCCCTTCAGGTATTGGAAGGTCACAACAAGGTCTCCCTAGAGGCTTCTCCTCTCCAGACTGCACAACCCCAACTCTCTCAGCCTGTCCCCACAGCAGAGCAGCTCCAGCCCTCTGAGCATCCTCCTGGCCCTGCTGTGGACACATCCCAGATCTTTCTTCTGATGGGGTTTACTTTCTAATCACAGCACCAATGAAATAATCTGATACCTTCCCTAACTAAAGTGAAGAGGGAAGCAAGAAATGAAACATCTTTAGCAGAGGAAAAAAAAACCTTCCTCTGGGCTTTAGAGCTACAGTCAGGCAGACCAGCAGGGCTTGGACAGCCCAATTAATGAGCAGCTTGGTGGAGCAGCAGCCTGATAGTAATGACTGTCTCCAGGGATGCTCTTCCTGGACCTGGTTTGTGGTCAGGAAACCTAGTTAGGTGGTGATGGAGAATGGGCAGAGCATTAACAGGTCCTCATCAAATCTAAAGCACTGATACCCCAAGGGCCTGTGGTTACCCTCCTAAGAACACTTCTCAGCTGTCTTGGCTTTCTGGGTTTGTGATTCTAAGAGCTGGGGGCAACATATCTTCTGGGTGAGGTTTCAGCAGAGGTGCCAGCTGTGGGCTGTGTGTGACAGATGTGTACCCTGACACCTTGGGCAGCAGATCTGGTATGTGCTTACCAGATCAAAAGGGAATCTAAAGAGGCTGACTAGCTCTATGTCATAGAATCACAAGATCACAGGCTCACAGGGTGTCAGGGGTTGGAAGGGACCCAAAGAGCTCATCCAGTTCAACCCCTCTGCCAGAGCAGGACCAATCTAGCTCAGGGCACACAGGAACACATCCAGACAGGCCTTGAAATGCTCCAGAGAAGGAGACTCCACAACCTCTCTGGGCAGCCTGTGTCAGTGCTCTGGGACCTTTACAGGCAAGAAGTTCCCAGTGGTGTTGTAGTGGAACCACCTATGCTGCAGTTTCCATCCATCTGATGGTTTAGGGTGGAAGGGACCTCAAAGCTCAGGCAGTTCCAATCCTCCTGCCATAGGCAGGGACACCTCCTACTAGCACAGGTCACTCAAGGCCTCTCCCAACCTGGTCCTGAACACCTCCAGGGTCTTTGGTCCACCTGATCTTTGGTCACATTCTGTGCTTCTGTGCTCCACAACCTCCCTGGGCAACCTGTGCCAGTGTCTCACCACCCTCCCTGCAAATAACTTCCTCCTAACATCCACTTTCAATCTCCCCTCTGNAGGAGAGCAGAGCCAAGGGGCACAATCCCCTCCCTTGCCCTGCTGCCCACACTGCTCTTGCTGCAACCCAGCACACAGTTGCTGTCTGGGCTGCACTCACACTGCAGCCTCAGGTTGAGCTTTTCATCAGTCCAGACCCTCAGGGCCTGTTCCTCAGGGCTGCTCTCAGCCATTCCCCGCTCAGAGCAGGAGAACAAAAGGGGCATAGTCATGGAATGTTTTGTCTTTGTCCATGAACTGGGCACAACTACCAAGTGCCTCTCGCATCTCCAGGTCCCCATGCAAGGTCTGAAGCAAAAGCAGTGCCATACTCTGTGGTTATGGTGTTCTCTGGCATACATGGACTCTCTTTTCACCTCCTTCCAGCTGGAACCCAATATGGACTTCTGGTTCATGTCTGATGGGACATGCCTTTGGCCACTGACACACCTGAGGGGACCATAAAGAGCAATGGATACAAACTGGAACAGAGAAGGTTTCACCTCAACAGGAGGAGAAACTTATTTAGTGTGAGGGTGCCAGAACCCTGGAGCAGGCTGCCCAGAGAGGTTGTGGAGTCTCCTTCTCTGCAGCCTTTCCAACCCCACCTGGATGCATTCCTGTGTGCACTGCCCTGGGGGATGCTGCTTGGCAGGGAGATTGGACTGGATGAGCTCTGGAGGTCCCTTCCAACCTCTAAGGCTCTGTGATTCCTGACCATAGTCTCCAGGTCCCTCTGCAGAGATGAGAGGTTTGAACATACAGGTCAGGATTTAAGAGATGCTCTTTGGATATTTCTGGCTCAGCTCTTGAATATTTCTTGAGGAGTCTGTAAAGGTTTGGGAGTTCCCCCACACCCCACACTTTGTAAAATGACCCAGACTAGCACTCAGTCGGCTGGAAGTTAAATGATGAAGCTCTATTTACAGCTCAGCACAATGTACAGCAGATATTTACACTACATACACAATATTTACAGAAATATACAAGTAAAAGGTAATACAGCAACACAACTCCCCTCCCAGAAATCAGAGACCCCAGGAGGGGCTCCCAACCACCCTTCCACCTTCTCCCCACCCCTGTACCTTACCCCAAGGTTTGCCTTACGTGCAAGGTAAATTAGGAAGATCGGCCAAGGGGGTTAGAAGAAAAGTGGTTAGTGAGGATTAATCAGCAGAGAAGCCAGAGCCCAGAAGCTGCTAGATCCCACCAGCAGCTCCTGCTCAAGCAAGCAACAGAGAGCAACTGACTTATCTATTGTTTTGGTTAGTGTTCCCAAACAATTCTCCAGCAAGCGTATGAGTGAAGTAGACATCAGGATGTTTTCCTTTCACAGCCTATAGTGCAATTTTCTCTATTAAAATATTCCAATTAGCCTCAAACCAGCACAGAGTCCAACACTCTGAAGTACTTTGAGGAGTAATCATTAAATACAAAATGCAGACAAATCAGGTTGGTTGGGAGAGGAACCAATGTCCCTTGGGACACCAGCAAGATGAGCAGCAACAGCCCTGTCCTCTTTGGTCCTTCTATTTAAAGTGGCTCTGGACAAAGGATCAGTACCAAAGGAACAGCTGGAGCAGAGCGATCTTCACAGGCAGTTGGAGCCCTTGTGCCCAACTCCTACTGACTGCTGAGGGAATGTGTTTATTAGAGGACAATTAATGGGGGTGTGATTAGAGAGGACTATTAGTCAGTGGAAGATACCTTCAAAAGGTCACAGTTGCTGTGTGTTTACTCCCAGGAGGTCTGTGGAGCCACTCTGCTATGAGGGATGGAGTTCAACACGCCCTTGGCAGAACATCCCCCGCAGGCTCCTCTGGCTGCTTCTCCTTACCCACCTCTGCCTTTCTCTCCATCCTCACACTGACAGTGAGGGGCAGCTCTGGTTTCTCCCGTGGCTCAGCCCTTCTGTGGTGAGTGGCCACGGTGCCCAGAGCTGCTGGCAGTGCTGTAGGCGCCCAGCATGCCGACCACGCCGGGCGGGCAGGCAGCTGCTGCTGGCAGGGTGCAGGGGAATTAGGCTTGACTTTACTGTTCCTGGGAGGCAGGAGGAGTGACTGACATGGTGAAAATGCCTCTGCTCAGGGTGAGTCTTTGTAGTGCTGCAGCCCAGGGATCAAATGTTCAAGCGCACAGCCCGAGGGAGCCTTCTCCCATCTGACACCAGCTGGAGCCGTTGGCAGACTCCTCACCTGGGGCTGGGTGCTTGCCCTCCTCCTCCTCCTCTCCACACCAGCAGGAAGGGACCCCGGGGGTGAAAGCAGATGAAAGGTTCATTCTAGTTGGGTTAACCAATAATTTCCAAGCCCATCCAAGAGACTTTCGACTCAACTGCTCTCTTTGCTCCTTTCATGTCTCCTCTTTGTTTGCTGAGCACGCTAATGCCGGCTCCAAATAGGCATCGCTGCTCGCCAGGGATGAACAAACAGGGGAAGGATAATAATATCCAAAGGTTTTACAGGAGAGGTTAAAAAGGGAGCCAGACTACAGAGACTGCTCAAGAATGGTTTGCTTGACTGATGGTACAAAGGCAAAAGACAAGGAAAACCCTGGGAAAAATGCCTGGGAGCAGGGATTGCTTTCTCACAAAGCCTTGCAATTAGGCATGAAAGGAGCCCTTCCAAGCTTCTAAGGTCTATTAAAGATGCTATTATGAAATAATTTAAGCTACTTGGATGCCTTGAGATCCAAACCATCCCCCTACCTCCACATCTCTTGAGGTCCTCATGTAGAGGCAACTTAACAGGCCTTAGCAACCCTCAGACCATATGGATGGTCCTGGCTCCCTGCTGCCCACTACCAACTGTCTACAGTGCACACTGGCATGGCTAAACTGCACAGGGAAGGTAAGAAAAAGAGCTGTGTGTGTTAGTAGCATTCTGGAAACACAGGGTTGTTTTGGTTGGAAAAGTCATAGAATCATAGAATGGTAAGGTTGGAAGGGACCTCAAGGATCATCTAGTTCCAACCCCCTGCCATAGGCTCATGTCCTCCAAGATCATCGTGGCCAAACTAGCTGCTGGTGGCTTGGATGAGTACAGCTCTGCTGGGCAAAAGGGGCCCAAAGGGTGGTGGTCAGCAGAGCTAAAGCCAGCTGCCAGCCAGGCACAATTGGTGTTCCTCAGGGCTCAGTGTTGGCACTACTTCTGTTTAACATTTGCATTGATGCCCTTGATGCAGGCACAGAGTGTGTCAGCAGTGAGTTTGCAGATGGCACCAAGATGGGTGGCAGTGTTGGTCTGCAGGAAGGTAGGGAGGCTCTGCAGAGGGACTTGGGTAGATTGGATCCATGGCCAATGGGAATGGGATGAGTTCCAACAAGGCCAAGTGGCAGGTCCTGCTCAGTGTTGGCACCACTTCTGTTTAACATCTGCATCGATGCCCTTGATGCAGGCACAGAGTGTGTCAGCAGTGAGTTTGCAGATGGCACCAAGATGGGTGGCAGTGTTGGTCTGCAGGAGGGTAGGGAGGCTCTGCAGAGGGACTTGGGTAGGTTGGATCCATGGCCAATGGGAATGGGATGAGCTCCAACAAGACCAAGTGGCAGGTCCTGCACTTGGGCCACAATAACACCAAGCAACACTCCAGGCTTGGGGCAGTGTGGTTGAAAGCTGCTGGCAGCAACCTGGAGGTTGTCATTGGCAGACAATTGAATAGGAGCCAGCAGTGCCCAGGTGGGCAAGAAAACCAATGGCATCCTGGCTGGCATTAGAAATGCTGTGCCCAGCAGCAGCAGGGAGGGGATTGTCCCCTTGCACTGGGCACTGGGGAGGGCACAGCTGGAGTGTTGTGTCCAGTTTGGGACACCTCAATACAAGAGAGATGTGGAGGTGCTGGAGCCAGTGCAGAGCAGGGCAAGGAAGCTGGGGAAGGGCTGGAGAATAGATGTGATGAGGAGAGGTTGAGGGAGCTGAGGCTGTTTGAAAAATAGGAGGCTGAGGGCAGAGCTCATCACTATCTACAGCTACCTGAAAGGAGGTTGTGGAGAGGTTGCTGCTGGTCTCTTCTCACAGGTAATTAGTGATAGAACAAGAGGCAATGGCCTCAAGCTGCCACTGGGTAGGTTTAGACTGGATATTAGGAAACATTTTCTCCAGCAAGAGTGGTCAGGAACTGGAATGAGCTGCTCAGGGAGGTGGTGGAGTCACCAACCCTGGATGTGTTTGGAAGTCATCTGGATATGGTGCTTGGGGCTATGGCTTAGGGTGCACCTTGCAGAGTAGGGATATTGGACTTGGTGATCCTGAAGGGCTTTTCCTACCTGAATGTTCCTGTGATTCTGTGATCCAGTCCAACTGCCAACCCAACACCACCATGGCCATCAAACCATGTCCCAGAGTGCCATCATCCCACAGCCAGAGCCCTGCCAGCACTGCCTCCTGACCCTAGGATCTCTGACCTCAGGTGGCCTCAGAGCTGCTGCCCCTTGCAGCCACTGGTGACTCTGTACACACACCACAGGGAACAACCCAGGCATGTCTGGTGGTCAGCATCTTCTGTGTTTCTCCAGAGGTCTTCTGTGCAGACTGAGCATTGCTGAATGCAGAAATTACAAGGCTGGATCAACTCATTCTTAAATGCATTGAGCAGCTGACTGATATCACTCCCTATTAATCTTCCCCATATTGACTCTGCTGCTGGGAGGCAGCAGGCAGAGATTCTGAAGCAAGTGCTATGTGTGTGTCTGGGGAGCTAAAAAAAGACACATCCAGCAGCTTGGAAACCCACAGCAGGGCTAGTGCTGAACCTGAGGTATTTATTACAATAAGGCTTTCCTTTCACAGTCTCACAATCTCACAGTCTCACAGTATCACCAGGGTTGGAGGAGACCTCAAAGCTCATCAAGTCCACCCATTCCCACAGCCCTCAAGACCAGACCATGGCACCAAGTGCCACGTCCAAACCTGCCTTGAACACCTCCAGGGACGCTGACTCCACCACCTCCCTGGGCAGCCCATTCCAGCACTCAAGGACTCTCTCAGGCAACAACTTTCTCCTCACCTCCAGCCTAAACTTCCCCTGGCACAGCTTCAGACTGTGTCCTCTTGTTCTGCTGCTGCTTGCCTGAGAGAAGAAAGCAACCTCCTCCTGGCCACAAGCACCCTTCAGGTAGCTGGAGACAGCAAGAAGGTCTCCCCTGAGCCTCCTCTTCTCCAGGCTAACCAATCCCAGCTCCCTCAGCCTCTCTCCATAGGGCTGTGCTCCAGGCCTCTCCCCAGCCTCGTTGCCCTTCTCTGGACACACTCAAGCACCTCAATGTCCTTCTTCAATGGAGGGGCCCAGAACTGGACACAGGACTCAAGGTGTGGCCTAAGCAGTGCAGAGTCCAGGGGGAGAATGAGCTCCCTGCTCCTGCTGGCCACACTCTTGCTGATGCAGGCCAGGATGCCATTGGCCTTCTTGGCCACCTGGGCACACTGCTGGCTCATGTTCAGGTGGGTGTCAATCAGCACCCCCAGATCCCTTTCTGTTTGGCTGCTCTCCAGCCACTCCCACCCCAGCCTGTAGCTCTGCATGGGGTTGTTGTGGCCAAAGTGCAGCACCTGGCACTTGGATTTATTGAGCTCCATCCCCTTGGACTCTGCCCATCTGTGCAGGTGGTCAAGGTCCTGCTGCAGAGCCCTTCTGCCCTCCAACCCAGTAACATCAGCCCCCTTCCACTCACACTCTGGGGATGTCTGCCCAGAGAGGCAGAGGCTGGACCAGAGCAGCTCCATCAGTGCTGTGTGCTCTGAGGTGTTTGTGAACAGCTGCAGGCAGCCATGCAGGAGCCCTGTCCCCGTGGCTGCCCTCAGAGCTGGCACCTGTATGGGTGGGCACAGAATCACAGAGTTGTTTGGAGTGGGAGAGGCCTTTAAGATCATCAAGTGCAACCATTAACCCAGCACTGCCAGGTCACCACTGAAGCATGGCCCTCAGCACCACCTCTACACAGAGAGAGTGATTGGCATTGGAATGGGCTGCCCAGGGAGGTGGTGGAATTGACATCCCTGGAGGTGTTCAAGACAAGACTGGGTGGGGGACTTAGTGCCATGGGCTGGGTGCTTAGCTAGGGCTGGGTGATAGGTTGGGCTGGGTGAGCTTGGAGGTTTCTTCCAACCTGACTGATTCTACTGTACACAGCTTTGAAACCCCTCAAGGGATGGGGACTCCACCACTGCCCTGGTCTCTCTAGGACAGCCTAGTGGCACATCCCTGGGCAACCTGTTCCAATCCTTGACCACTTTTGCATCAAAGAAAATTTTCCTCATCTCCAACCTAAACCTCCCTGGATGATATTTAAGGTCCTTTCCAACTCAAAGCATAGTAACTACTCTGGAGGAGGGGGGGAAATGTTCTTTCCCAAATGCAATCCTGTTAAAGCCAGTGGTGCAGAACCCAGAATCCTTATTCAGGGTTTTCACACTCACAAGTTCAGTGGGCTGAGAGAACAGGAGGAAGAGAGAGAAGGAAGAGAGAAGAGGAAGAGAGAGGAGGAAGAAGAGAGAGGAGGAGGAAGAGAGAGGAGGAAGAAGAGAGAGGAGGAGGAAGAGAGAGGAGGA
>VWZE01013830.1:18125-42577 GCA_013396675.1 Eubucco bourcierii | reverse complement strand
AAAATATTCTAATTAGCCTCAAACCAGCACACACCCAAGAGGTACTGCCATATGTGAGCTGTCAGAAGCTGACTGTGCCCTGTTTGCTGATGGGTCCTCTAGGAGAGCATCGGAAGTGGAAAGCTGCTGCAGGAGCTGCCGGCTTTGCCAGTATCTTGTTGTGGCAGAAGGTGCCAAAGGCTTTGCTGCAGCCCAGGCAGACTCCAACTATAGCCTGCCCTGCACTCACCAGGAGGGGAATCTGAGCATAAGAGCAGATGAGGTTGGTCAGGCAGGACTTACCCTCCTAAACCCATGCTGGCTGGGCCTTACCCCTTGGGCATCCTGTAGGTGCTGTGTGAGGGCACTCAGGATTAGCTTTGCCATAACCTTGCCTGGCACTGAGGTCAGCCTGACAGCTCTGGAATTTCCTGGGTCCTCCTTCTGCCCTTTGTTGTGGATGGGCACTACATTGGCAGCTTCCAGACTTCAGGGACCTCTGTAGGGAGCCAGGACTGCTGATAAATGATGGAGAGCAGCTTGGGCAGCTCATCTGCAGCTCTCAGCACCCTTGGATGGATCCTGTCTGGTCCCATGGACTTGCAAGGATCCAAGTGGCTCAGCAGGTCCCTTACTGCTTCCTCCTGGATTACAGGAGGACTGTACTGGTCCCTGGCACCTCTGACAGTTCAGGAGGGCACTTGTCCTGGAGACAACCTGTCCCACTAGCAAAGACTGAGGCAAAGAAGGTGTTAAGTGCCTCTGCCTTTCCCTCATCTTTTGTTACTATATTCCCTTCTGCATCTAATAAGGAGTGGAGTACTATGGTAACAGGGGCCAAAGGGGAGGGCTGCACATCCCTGCCCTGAAGGCTGAGTTAAGAATCGTAGAATGGTAAGGTTGGAAGGGACCTCAAGGATCATCTAGTTCCAACCCCCTGCCATAGGCAGGGACACTTCCCACTAGTACAGGTTACTCAAGGCCTCATCCAACCCGGCCTTGAACACCTCCAGGGAGGGAGCATCCACGACCTCCCTGGGCAACCTGTTCCAGTGTCTCACCACCCTCACCGTAAAGAACTTCTTCCTAACATCCAGTCTGAATCTCCCCTCTGCCAGTTCAAACCCATTGCCCCTTGTCCTGTTGTTGCAGGACCTTGTCAATAGTCCCTCCCCAGCCTTCCTGTAGGCCCCATTCAGATACTGGAAGGCTACTATCAGGTCCCCTTGAAGCCTTCTCTTCTCCAGGCTGAAAAGCCCCAACTCTCTCAGCCTGTCCTCATAGGAGAGCTGCTCCAGCCCTCAGATCATCTTTGTGGCCTCCTCTGGACCCGCTCCAACACTTCCATGTCCTACCTGTGTTGAGGGCTCCAGAACTGCACACAGTACTCCAGGTGGGGTCTGACAAGAGCAGAGCAAAGGGGCAGAATCACCTCCCTTGCCCTGCTGGCCACGCTTCTCTTGATGCAGCCTAGGACTCAGTTGCTGTCTGGGCTGCATGTGCACACTGCAGGCTCACGTTGAGCTTTTCATCAACCCAGACTCCAAGGTCCTTTTCCTCAGGGCTGCTCTCCAGCCATTCCCCACCCAGCCTGTTTTTGTGCTTGGGATTTGTGGTTGGGATTAAGGCAGCTGGCACTGGATCACCCAAACAAACCTGAGATGGAGCAGAGTGCTTAGTCCAGGTAACAGAGGTGTAGGAAAGGAGGAGAGGCAGGGCAGGAGGAGGAAGAAGGGGCTCCCACCACAGGCCCGGAATCTCCTGGCATGCCAGCTCACGCTCTGGGTCAGCAGGTTGTGCTCTATCCAAGCTTGGTGGCTTCTCTTCCTGTGCCAGGCTGAGCTGCTCAGAACAGAGCCCTCTGGTCTTGCAGTCCGTGATGTCTGTGATGGTGATGCCAGTTGGTGGCTTTGTGCTCCAGCGTTGCCAAGGCAGGGAAACAGAGGCTCTGGCACCTGCTGGGATGGAGATCAGCGTTCACGGCAGGGAAGTTCCTTCCCATCCCTGCTTCAGCCAAGTGCACATCTGTCAGCTGGGTCTAGAAATTTCTGTCCCAGGTTTGGGCATAGGCAACCACGGCTTTGTGGGCGGTCAGTACTGGGATTCCCACCGCGGGCCGGTTGTAGGTGCCCCTCACAGCGCAGCTCTGTGCAGTGCGTACAGCTTCGGGAGAACAGCGACCGCGCCACGGGGCTCGGACCCGGACCCGAGCCGCAGGCAGCGAGCGGCGCCGGGCGGAGCGGGGCCGCCGGCGGGAGCGGAGCGGAGCAGAGCGGGGCCCGTGGCTGTGCCGCGGAGCCCTCCGGGCGTGCAGGCGGCGGTGGGAACCGAGAGGAGCGAGGCGGAGCGGAGCCGAGCGGCGCCTCCCGGCACTCCGTTCCCGGAGAAGCCTCCCCGCTTGCCTTCTCCCTGTTTGCCTCCCCCCGGTTTGCCTCACCACAGTTTGCTCACCCCCCGGTTTCCCTCCCTACACCGGCGGGCGCTGTGCAAGGCAGAAGCCAGGGCAAGGCGAGCGCTGGGGTCTCACACAATCCCCCTGTTCTCTCGGCCTCCGCCTCGGTGCTGACTTTTCATCCTCCTCTGATTTGCAGCAGCTGACGGCAGGAGGAAGCTGCTGACCGAGTATGGAGCTGCACTCGGTAAAACAAATCCTCCTGCCTCCCATCAGCAGGTTCTAGGAGGACTTGCCCCATCCTGCTGCCTGCTGCACATCTGGAGTGCATGAAAGGAAATCCTGTGCACTTCCGAGAAGGAGCCAGGAGGTGCTTTAGAATCATAGAATGGTAAGGTTGGAAGGGACCTTCAAGATCATCCAGTTCCAACCCCCCTGACATAGGCAGGGACACCTCCCACTCAAGGACTCATCCAACCTGGCCTTGAACACCTCCAGGGAGGTTGTGGAGCACAGAATCAAAGATCCCATTCTGTGCATCTGTGCTCCACAACCTCCCTGGGCAGACCTGTGCCAGTGTCTCACCAGCCTCACTTCTTCCTAACATCCAGTTTCAGTCTCCCCTCTGCCACCTTAAACCCATTCCTCCTCCCCCTGTCATTCCAAGCCCTTGTCAATAGTTCCTCCTCAGCCTTCCTGTAGCCCCCTTCAGATCCTGGAAGGCCACTCCAAGGTCTCCTGGAAGCCTTCTCCTCTGCAGGCTTCAGAGCCCCAACTCTCTCAGCCTGTCCTCAGAACAGGACTGCTCCAGGACAGCTGCTCCCTGCTTCCCATTTGAAGAGCATGACTGGCACTCTCTAACCTGGTCTTAGCCTTCAGCCCAGGCACCAAAGGAGACAAGAACCTTTTCTGCTCCATCCCCAGGAACCTCTCAGCTAGGCAAGGTCATTGTACTGAGCAAGTGAAATCCTGCCTGGAAGCTGGGGGTCTGCTCTGCAAGGAGCAGCAACCGCTCCCTGCCTAGGGCTGTGGAACCCTGATTGATCCTGCAGTTCAGTCTCAACCTGCATGCTCACCTGCAGACCACACACACTCAGTGCCAGGGAGTTGAACACTCACAGTGCCAGGGAGCTGAATGCTCACACTGCCCCCAGGGCTTGCAGATGGAGCAAGAGTGGTTCTACCCAGCCTGTGGCAGTGTCTCCTGCCTGACCGTTTTGCTGGGCAGTTCTGTGTCTGTGCTGCTGTCAGAAGGCCTGAAGGAACTGCGGCAGGTTGAAGCAATGACAGCACTGAGAAGGCTGTGATGCAGGCTGCCCCTGAGCAGGGTACTGACTCCAAAGTGACAGAGACAAGCAGTCACCTCTCAGCCTGGCCAAGCAGCAGCCACGGGAGTCCCTGGTGGAGAATATGAACTACAGAGGGAATGTTTGCCTGGGTAAACATGGCAAGGAAGTAGGAAAGCTTGAGGAGGCTGAAGAGAAGTTTCACTGTCTCAGCTCCGCCGTGAGGCAGTGTCTGGTTCAGCCAGCCCCAGTGCAGGGCTAGTATCGATGCTCCCTCCCTCCTCAGCATCCCCTCTGCAAAGTCTGCACGGGACAACCCTCCAGAAATACTGCAGCTACAGTCAGCATCTCTTCTTCTGCAGCACTCCCAGACAGAACCCAAGGGAGAACATTTACAGGTCTATAGGTGCTCTCGGCTCTTGGCCTGTGCTGCCACACATAGGTACCCATGTGGCACCATGCTACATCCGTCAGAAGAGGCATCCTTGCCAAAGAGCCTTGCCAAGCACAGGGGCAGGCAGAGTCCTGGAGCAGCACCTCCTGCCCTGGGCGGGCTCCTGGCTGTGGCACTCTTTGTGCTCAGAAGACTCAGGCAGTTTTCCCCAGCACACAAAGGTCCTGTGAGAAGAGAGCAGCTTTTATCGCGTGCTGCTGGAGTGCTGCTGAGCTGGGCAGTGCAGCCAACAGACTGAGCCCTGCTGGGGCCCAGGAGAAACCAAGTACTCCACAACAGCAAGCATGTGAATGTGCTGGAAGCAAAGGTCGCTTTCCCCAGCTGACATCAGGCTCTTTTTGTAAAGAACATTGATGCCAACTTCTTGTCAGCACCAAGCAAAGGAGTTTAAACTACCCTTGAGGCTCCCTGGGCAACTGGGACTTGTACTGCAGTGAGCTTCTCACCTGCCTTTAGTTCCTGATACACAACTCATACCATAAACTTCCTTTCTTATCTCTGCTAAGTTTACATGAACTTTAATGATTAGGAAGCAAAGGAAAAGGTTTGAGAATAAGGTGTGATGAAAACAATGTTCCAGAGCAGGTGGTAGGGCAGGAGGGAAACATCTCCTGGGCAGCTGATGACATGGAAAACTCAAGGTTCTCCAAGAAAACAAAGGGAAGAAGGGGAAAGCCTCCGAGTCTTGCTCACTGTAGCTCTTTGAAAGGCAGACAGGCTAAGGCCCAGCCTTTGAGATGCTGGAAATGTAGAAAGTCAGGCTCAGCTGTGCCATCAATCTGCCACTTGTGCCACTCAGGCTGCCTCTGCCTTCTGCTCTCCACAGCCCTTGCATGAGGCTCCTGACCTGCATGGCGAGGGTTTGGGTGAGCTGGGTTATGTCCTTTTCCAGAGGAGGTGCTCCTGGAAACCCTAAGGAAGCAAAGCAGGCTCCTGCCAGGTGTGCCATGGCCCCAGCGTGCTGTCAGCGCTGGGACAGGCTGTAACAGAAACTGCTCTGTGGCGGGTTGGAGCACAGAGCTCTGAACAAGAGAAGGAAGCAGCTCAGCAGCTGAAGCGCTCAGCAGGGAGGGCAAGAGCAGGGAGGGCAAGAGCTCCTGTGGCAGAGCTGCAGAGGCAGAGCCAGGAGGGGTTAAGCCTGCAGCACCAGCGCTGGGCACCCGCAGCAGCATTATCAGGTGCACACTGCCCAGTGCCAGCACGGGGCTGGGCACTGCTGGAGCTGTTACCACAAAAAGCAGAAGGGCTGGGACCTGCCCGGGGTGGGTGAGTAAGAAGCGATAGGTAAGTCCCGGGGGCTGAGCCTGCTGATGGATGTGTCCCACCCAGCAGCTGCCCAGCTCGGCTCTGCCCCGTAAGTCACTCACCCGTGGGCGAGAAGATCTTGACCATGCCTGTTCCCTGCTGCCACGTGGAAGGAGGAGGAGGTTAACTGCTCAGGGCCTGTGTGGTGCCCTGGAGCAGCATGGCCCTGCCAGCCTGCATTGGCTGCCAAGCAGATCACAATGGAAAACGTAATCTGCTAATCCATCTCCACATGCCAGGACCACTCCTGCTCTGGCAGGGCAAGAGAGCAGGGGCAGGCTCTGCAGAGGCAGCTGTCCCTCCAGACAGGGCAGCAATAGGGAGATCACAAGCCAAGCTCTGGCTGTAACTGCCCTAGTGCTGCTCCTGGCACTGACAGTAGCAAGACGGCACTGTGACAGGACCCAGTGCTGCCTCCCCTGCCTCTGCTCATGCCCACACTCGTGGCTTGTATGCCCAGTGCCCACAAACGACAGAGGTACAGGCACAGGCAGGGGAGCAGCTCTGGGCTTGTTTGGCTCCCTCCAGGACTCTGCCAGGCCCCAGGGCTGGGCAGCAGCAGCAGCAGCAGCACAGCCTGGGTTGCAGAGCTGGGTGGCACCTGCCCAGCAGACAGGCAAGCCACAGGCAGCTGTGCACATGGCTGGGGACTGGGCCTCTAGGGACCAAAGCCAGGCTCTGCTTTTTGCTGTCTTCTCAAACCAGAAAATGCCCTTCCAGACTGGCACGGCAGGGGAAAGCCCAGGCTGCAGCCCCCAGCCCCTGGCAGCTCCCACCCTGGGAATATGCTTTACTCACCTGGATGGGGCAGAAGGAATTGGTGGGCAGAGAGAGGCAGAGGGCTCCCAGAGTGAGCAGGCAGGCAAGCATGAGGTGCCAGGCACTGGGCTCAGGGCGGGTACAGGGCTGCAATATTCCTGCCAGCACCAGCACCTGTGCCTGTGGCAGGATGGTACTGACCTACTGCACCGCACCAGCGTGGACCGGTGGCACAGACTGATGCTGCCAGGCAGAGCCTTCCTTGCTGAGCTGACGTGGCAGGAGTTCCCCAGGGCTTCCAGCACCCAGCTCCAGGTCTGGAGCTCTCCCATTCCCAATGGGCACACAGGATGGGCCCGTGGTGGGCAGAGGGAAGGCCTGGAGCCAGGCACAGACAGCACCATGGGCACAGATGGGCGCACACATGCAGGGGGTCATGGGCATTAAGACACAGGGGGCTGCAGCAGTGGCAAGCCACGGGGTGAGGGCTGCAGTGGCATCACATGCCCATTGCCCATAAGGCTTGGCCAATAGCACCCAGAGACGGGTGCATGGGTGCTGGAGGGGCTGTGGGCTCAGGGCTCAGCAGGACCCCAAGCACCGCCTGCGGGCAGCAGATACCCACCAGGCACAGTGATGGGACCCAGCACAGCATGCAGAGGCACAGGCACAGGCAGAGCTGGAAGCACCTGCAAGGAGCTAGCGCCAGGAGCTAGTGCCAGGAGCATCTGTGCCCGGGTCTTGGAGCCTGAGGGTCTGGCAGGGCAGCCTGGCCCAGGGCGGCAGGGCAGGCAGTGCCCAGCACAAGACCAGAGCAGGGGCTGCAGCTCCTTGCACTGTGGGCACAGCCCTGGGCAGGGCTCACTGCCACAGCCCCGGGGCCAGCACAGCTGGCAGGGTGGGGCTGTGCCCTGACCCTGCTCCACTGGCAACAGGCAGGGAAATGCTGAAGCCATGCCAGAACCATCTGCCCCTCAATCAGTTTAGTGTGCAGAGTCATCTGTCAAAGCTGATTCAGAGCAGACCAGGAGCTGGCAATCATCATCTCCTCACAGGGATGCCAGGATGAGCCTCAAGGGGCACAGGGCATGGACACACTGAGACAGGGCAGGACAACAGAGCCAAGCACTCAAACCCCATTTAGTTCATAGGTATAAAAGTCACCATCAAGACACCAGCAGTTCTACAAAGACAGTAAACAACAACTATGCAAAGCCTGGGAACTGGCACAGCTCCACTGTGGGCATCTTCACTAGCACCTGAGCTTGAAGCTCACACCAAGCAACACAGCCAAGGTGGTGCAGGGCTCAGCCAGCTGCAAACCCTGGGCACAGAGGAAGGGTTTGGCTACTCAAGCCCCCTCCTGCCAGGCAGTACCATGCTGCTGGTGGTGCCAGAACAGGCTGCTTCCAGCCTTGTCCACGGCTCCAGCCATGGCTGCTCCTGCACCCTTGGGGCTTAGGAAGCTCAGCGGATAGGTGGTGACCACAGACACAGACAGGATGGGCACAACTGCACCCTCCCACGGGGCCTCTCCTGCGCAGGGAAAGCAGCATTTCTGACAGTAGCTGGCATAGTGGCATGGCTGTGCCGGTGCCACTGCCCCTCGGCAGGGCCGGGGGTGGCAGAGACCAAGGTTCCTACTCAGCCCAGGGACTCCCTCTCCATGACCTCTGCTCTGCCAGGGGAAGGGGCAGCACACAGCCCAGCCCCACAGTCCTGACCCTGGGACCCATTCCCTGTGCCAGAGGAGATGGAGGGACTGTGCGGATTGTGGCCTGGTACCTGGTAGGATACTGGCAGAGGTCCACAGAGTGGCACTGCCAAGTGCCTCAGACCGCTGCAGCGCCAGGGCCGGGGTTCAGCCCGGGCTGCTGCAGAGGCTTCTCCGCTGGCCCACAGGGCTCCTCCGCGCTCTTCCCTTCCACGCTGTTACGGATCCCATAGGCAAAGTAAATGGTAAAACCTGCAGGACAGTTGCCACCATGAAACATGCAGTGCCAGGCTGCCAGCCTGAACAGCCTGTCTGGGCAGATGCTGCAGACGCTGCACTCCCCACACAGGACACCTACCCACGGCCATCCAGACGGCAAATCGTACCCAGGTGCCAGCACTCAGCTGCACCATCAGCAGGACGTTAACGAAAATGCTGACGATTGGCAGGAGCGGGAGGAAAGGGACCTGGGAGGGACAAGAGGTGCAAGGTCAACACTGCCTTCAGGGCCTCCCCGAGCTCCAGGATGATCCCATCTTTGCCACAGCCCAGAAATCACCTGGGCACCACTATGGTGGGCGCTGCAGCTCGGAGTGCCCTGTGCCAGCCCTGGGCTTTCCTGAGCAGTGACTGTCCAGCAGCAAGCCCTGGCAAAGCTTACTCTGAACCTGCCAGGGCTCCGTGGGCGTGCAGACACTGAGCTGCTGGGGGCTGCACTCACTTTGAAGTTAAGCCGTGTGCTGCTCTGCGGCTGCCTCCAAACGATGATGGTGGGAATGAGCAGAGCCACCAGGAGCAGTACCAGGACCACAATCCAGCCCACACTGGCATCCTTCAGAGCAGTCACCTTGATGGTGAGGACCACGCAGATGACAGTTATCAGTGTGGCTGCAACAGAGAAGTCAGTTGGGAAGGCAGATGGCACATGGCATTGTGGGGTCCCGAGCCTCATCAGTGGCTCAGGCATACCTGCTCCTCTCTGCCAGGTCTAGGTCCAGCACAGGCTGTCTCCAATGCCACCCCAAAGGCTTAGGAAAGCACCACCTTGGGGAGTTCAGCAGCCTGGCAAGCTGAGGGCAGCCTGCCCTCAGTTGGACTCTGACACTGATGCAGACCCAGCAGAGCAGCCCCACTCTGGGTGCACAATGGAGCCACTAATGCGTGGCTCAAGTTGGCTAAGTCCTGAGTGCACTTGTGGGGCTGGGGACCACCCTGGCTGTGTGGTCAGCCAGCTTAGGTCAGGCTTGTCACAGAGCTCCTGTGGCCACCCACACATGCCTAGTTTAGTGCCCACATCCTCCATCAGCCCCCATGCACCCCAATCCTCAGTCATATCCTGCAGCTGGCACCCTGCTGCAGGCAGAGGCAGCCCAGCATGCGAGCAAGCATGTGCTGCTCTGTCTGTCTCCTCCACCTGCTGTGCCCAGCATCCCCTCCTGACTCTGCCAGTCACACCGGGCAGGACATCAGCTGCCAGCTGCTCACCAATGATTGAGACACAGACGTAGACAATGCAGCCAGAGAGTGCAGTGGGGGCATCCTTGGGCGGGCTGAAGAGTGTCACCATGGACAGCCTCTCCTGCTGCTGGCTGCTGACAGTGGTGAGGGTTGGGTTCATGATCACCCTCTCCTCCTCATTCCCGTTCATCTCCAGCATTTCCATGGCCTTTGGGGAGTTCAGCTGCCCAGACTGGTACCTGAGCAAATGGGACAAGCTGCAGTGGAGCCCGAGGAACTTCCCAGTCCAGGGGGACAGTGGACAGCACCCTTATAGTCCTCCTGCTGTGCTGCTCTGGCAGCAGCCCTGTGGCAGCCATCCCACAGATGTGCCCAGAGCCTGCTGTGAGCAGCCTCCAGCTCAGGGGCTGCATCCTGGCAGGAAAGAGCTGTGGCCACAAGCCCTGGGCTCGACACAGGGCAGCTGCACCCCAGGCAACCCCAAGTGAGAGTAAGCACCCACCGGAGAATGAGGACACAGACTGCCACCAGCGAGTAGGCCAGCAGTGTGCCAATTGACATGAGGTCCACCAGGTCCTTGAGGTCAAATAGGAAGGCCATCACCGCTGCAACAAGGACACACAGTGTGAGGGCAGCTCGGCAGTGCTGCAGCGCCAGCAACAAGAGCCAGCTGCCAGCCTTACCCGCGAGGAGCCCCGAGGTGATAGTGGCTGACAGAGGGGTCTTGGTGTGGCTGTTGATGCTGGAGAGGAACTTGAAGAGCAGCCCATCCTCTGCCATGGCATAGATCACTCGGGGCATGGGAAACATGGAGCCCAGCAAGCTGCCGTGAGGAGAGATGGCTCAGGGTCTACCAGGCGAGCTGTCCACACCCACTACTCAGGTGAGGGTAGGACCAGTTGCTAGGAGCAGGATATCAGCCAGATGGGGTAAACTCCCAGCCAGGCCATGATGCATGCTGATGGTTCCTGTGCCATGCAAGGTGGTGGCAAGGATGGAGCCAGTCCTACCTGGTGGAGAGGGCACAGAGAGAGCCAATGGCGACAGCGTAGCGGGCAGGCTCCCAGCCCACTGCCTTGAACGCCTCAGGCAGGGGGCTTTCCTTGTTCAGCAGGAAGTAGGGCACCATCAGGGTCAGGGCCGCAGAGACCCCGAAATAAGCCACGAAGCAGATGAGAAGGGACACGATGATGCCGACAGGGATAGAGCGCTGTGGGTTCCTGGCCTCCTCCCCTGTGCAGAGACAAGAGGCAGGGTCTGTCTCCACCCTGTGGCACAGCTGGCCCCACAGGACAAGCCACAGCAGGGACTTCCCAAGACCGTGGGGATGGGCAGAAGCAGTTGGGGGTTGTTGGAGGTGAGACCCCAGCCATGCTCCTGTGCCAACAAAGGCTTCATCACTGCTGAGAGCAGAGGCACATCTCTGCAGCCCTGGCTTCAGGTATGCAGCTGCCCAGCAGCTGGGCTTGCCATGCCCCCAACCGTGCTGGCCCTCTGCCCCCAGCAGCAGGTCCTGCTCCCTGCACAGCCTACTGAATGCAGATCTTGGGGGCATGTGGCACAGCCACCGTGCCCCTCTGCCTCTCAGCCTCAGTGCCATGTTCTGCTGCACCACACCCCCCAGCAAGGGGGATTGGTTGGGGCAGGAAGGAAGGAGGCAGCTGCTGAGGAGCGCCTGGGGGCGGGGAGGCACAGGCAGGGAGGTCAGCCAGAACAGCCTGTACCAGCCACCCACTAAGCAGATTCCTGGGGGAATGAAAGGAAATTAAACAGGGTCACTGCCCTGCACCGCGGCAGCTCTGCGCTGGCCCGGTCATTTAGAACAACGCTTCCTGGGGATGGGAAATAAGCAGCAGGCACCAGCAATTCTCAGCAGCAGAAAGGCTCCCCGTGGCCTCCAGAGCTGCCTGCGCTGGCAGGGTGCAGCCCTGCTCCCACTGCGCGGTGCAGGAAGCCACTTCACAAGCTGTAAGCCTTTCTGAGCTGTCCCAGCTGGGGACAGGGCTGCTGTAGGCAAGTCTCTCAGAAGTGATGGGATGAGCTGATGCCCATGCCACAGAGCATCCACCTCAGCAGCACTGTCAGCTGCACGGCCAGCTGCACCGGGGAAATGCCCATGTTGCCCTCGCCCATGGTGGTACCTGTGGTGGCAATGCAGTCGAAGCCTACAAAGGCGTAGAAGCAGGTGGCGGCACCAGTCAGGATCCCTTCCAGCCCAAAGGGGACAAACCCGCCAGAGCCGAAGGCTTTCTTCCTGCAGAGGAGAGAGGAGAGCAGCTTGACATGCAGCGCATGGACAGCAAAGGCTGGTGGTAGCCCCGTGACAGCCCCTGGCCTGCAACGGTTGCGTTCCTCACCCAGCGTCATCCAGTGGGCGAGGGTGTGAGTGGTTGATGTAGTCCTCCTCTGAGAGCTGCCAATTCTTGACATCTCCCTTCACAAAGCCAGCAATGATGACGAAGCCCAGCACCAGCAGGTTAACCGCCGTGAAGATCTTATTGACGAGGGCGGATTCGCTGACACCGAAGGCCAGCAGCGCTGTGAGGACAGAAGAGGTGAGCGGGGACCTGTCAGGTTCCCATCACACCTCCCGCAGCGGCAGGGAGCTGCCTTCCTGCACTCACCGGTGAGCAGCCCGATCAGGATGACAGCGAAGAAGTCCAGGCGCTCGGCCAGCACCCCCGGCATGTGCAGGGTGGTCTTGTTGGTGAAGAAGGTCGAGATGTGGTTGCCAATGATGTTGTCGAATGCCGCGCTCCAGGCTCGAGCCACGCTGGCTGTGCCTGCTCCGTGGCAAATCCCCATCAGACCAAGCCCAGGGCAGAGCAGCACCAGGCACTCCCAGTATCCACCTCCCCACACATCCCACCCCACGCCCTACTCCCAGAGCACCATGCTCTGTCCCCATTAGCCCCCAACACTGCCAGTGCAGTGCTGAAAGGAGCTTGGGCACACGTGCCAGCACCCTGCCCAGCCCCGTACCTATCACATAGGAGAGGATGAGGTTCCAGCCGGTTGTGAATGCCCAGATCTCGCCCACAGTCACATAGCTGTAGAGGTAGGCAGAGCCAGTCTTGGGTACGCGGGCCCCAAACTCTGCATAGCAGAGTCCAGCCAGTACAGACGAGAGAGCAGCTACCAGGAAGCAGAGGACAATGGAGGGACCAGCCATCTCCTTGGCCACCTCCCCGGCCAGCACGTACACACCAGCCCCTAGTGTGCTGCCCACCCCCAGGGCTATGAGGTCCAGCGTGGAGAGGCATCGAGCGAAACGTGTGTCCTCGGAGCTCAGATCCACCATGCGGCGCCGGATCAGCTTCCTCCCCACGCTGCTCACTTTTTCCCCCAACATCTTGTTCTCTCACAGCTGCTGCTCAGCTGCTCAAAACCCCTGCAAGAGAAGGCACTGTAGGAGCATGAAGCTCAGTATCCTGCCGAGCTCAGTGCAGGCAGCAATGCCTACAGCCAGCTGGCACCACTCCCCCCACACTGCTAGGACAGAGACCATGTGGGCTCCCTCCAAGGCATCAGGGGGCTGTGCATACCCAACCCGTGCAGCCCCTGCACAGAAGAGCAAGCCAGGGATGAACAAATCCAGTCCGTGGTGAAAAACAGGCTCATTGCACCCGCTCTGCATTGTCCTCATCATTGGGCCCCTGGGCACATGCCAGAGCTTGCCCACCATCTTCCAGCAGCTCCCTACTGATTTGGCAGCCTGGAGAGCCCTCAGCCCTGACTTGAAGGTTGCACACCTCTCCAGCCTGGCACGTGAGTGTGAGCAGTGGCAATGGCAAGGAGACAAAGCATTCCTCCAGTGGAGGATTTGGCAAGCTGGCCTGGGACACACCACTTCTCCTCTGCTGCCAGCATCTGTGCTCCATGCTCAGTGGGGACGTGTGGCCAGACACAGAGCGCAAGCCCCTAGTGTGTACTCCTGTGCTGATGGCACTTGCTGAGCACCCACAGGCACCACCAACTGCCATCACCCTAGACATGCAGCATCCCTACTCTACTTGCTCACCCATCCCAGAAAAGCAACCTGCCTGCTGAGGAGGCACCTGGCACAGTGTGAAAGGTGTCACAAGGAAGGCAGCTCCCATGCCCAGCACTGGACCACCCAATTAACCTTACTAGGAAATGAACCACACTCCAGCCAGCTGCCTAATACAGCACCAACGCTGCGCTGTGCAGACCAGCGTAAGCAGGCACAAGGATAACCTGGTGCCCTCTCACACCGATGGGCATTACTAGATTTGCAGTGGCAACCACCAGCCCAGCTGTTTCCCCAAAACCACCAAATCACCCTGTTCTGGAGAAACCTCCTGAACTGCCACACACTGTATTCGGCCTTGGCCCAAGGCGCTGTCTCAGCCTCTGGGGCAGCTTTCAAGGGAAAAACAAGTGCCTCAGCACTGGCACCCTCCCCAACCACAGCCCAGACTGCCCAGGCTGCCCTCCCCAGTGCCACCCTATTGCTTCAAGGATTTCTGACTCTGCGAGCACGGAGCTGGCAGTCGTAATTTTCTCAGCCCTTGTTCCCAGAGTGAGTCAAGCCTCCCCTACCCCGCAGGCCTCGCTGCTTCACCGTGCTCAGGGACAGGATCATGCTAAGCACCCAGACCCTCGGCAGCACCAGTCAAAGCCAGCCCGGTAAACCTTTCAGGCAGGTGGACTGGTCGCGGGGAGACTCAACCCGTAGCGAGGTGTCTCCTCTGGCGGCCACGCTGCCACGCTGGCGCCCAAGACGGAAAGCGTGCACCGAGCTACAGGCGGGCAGAGGGGAGAAGCGGCAGCGTACTGGGCATCTGCCGCTGCTGGAAGGAGCCTGCAGCTACCGCTCTGTCCAAGGACCCAATGCGCCCTGCTTCCCATCGCGTCCTGCTTCCCATCGCATCCTGTTTCCCGTTGCATCCTGTTACTCATCGCATCCCGGTTCCTGTCGCATCCCACCGCGGCTGCGAACAGGTGGCAAGGGTTTCCAACCTGCACCCAAGACCCTCACCCTAGCCCCCGTGGGGGTACCTCCAGCACCGAGGAGTTGCCAGCGACGCTCCGTCCTGCCGGGGAGCCCGGCGCTGCCCCGATCACGGCGAGACGGGGACGGACGCTCAGGGAAGTCCCGGCCCCAGCTCGCATCGGCCCGGCCCCACGTGCGTGCGGAGGATGATGCAAGAGCGGCATAGGTTCCCCCAGGCGTGGCAGTGGCGCCCGCCGCGGCTCGCACGCTGCACGGATCGCTCCAGCGTGGTCCCGCTCGGCTCGGCTCGGCTCCAGAGCTGCACACAGGACTGCAGGTGGGGTGTGAGGAGAGCAGATTAAAGGGGCACAAACCCCTCCCTTGCCCTGCTGCCCACACTGCTCTTGCTGCAGCCCACATTCCCTGCCTTTCTTTTGCAGCCACTGCCCTGCTCATTCTCCTTCTGCATTGAACTTTCAGGCAAGTGTCAATTTCTCTTTCTGGAGTTTTCCAATAAACCTTAAACTGCCACAGTTCCATCTGCACAGTTGCTGGCTGTTAGCAGGTCTTTATTTCCACTGGGCTGATTTTTTGTTTGTTTGGGGTTGGTTTTTTCTTTATCAAAGCTCCTGTTGTATGAAATACCTCATCTATTGCTATGTTAACCTCCAACAGCAAGGCTGCTGCCTCAAGTCCAGAGTGGGGCCACAAAAGTGAGCAAAGGTCTTGTGAGGAGTGGTTGAGGGAGCTGGGGGTGTTTACTCTGGAGAAGAGGAGGCTGAGGGAAGAGCTCACTGCTCTGTGCAGCTCCATGAAGGAAGGTTGGAGCCAGGTGGGTCTCTATACCTCAGTTACCAGAAGGAGCTCTAACCCTCAGGTCCAACTTCAGCCCAGTACAGCAGGAATCACCTCCCTATGTATGGGCAAGCAACCAATAACCACCACAATAAATGCCTTTGCACCTTACCAGAGGACTGACTTTGATCTCTCCAGTCTGGCAACTGAAGGTCCTCCCTGAGAATCCCTCGGTGCCAGTTCAACTGATTCTTTTTTTTTTTTTCTTCATCAGATTGATATAAAATCTGCCCAGCAGCCAGGAGTGGTCACTGGCAGCCCAGAGGCAGGTGTGTGCTGGCTGCAGCCTTAGCAGGGAGAGCAGCAGCACAGGGAGGGGATTCTGCCCCTCTGCTTTGCTCAGACTTCATCTACTGCACTGCCTCCAGGACATGGAGTTGTTGGAGAGGGTCCAGAGGAGACCACCAAGATGATCAAAGGGCTGGAGTGCCTCCCCTGTGGGGACAGGCTGGGAGAGTTGGGGCTGTTGAGGCTGGAGAAGAGAAGGCTGCAGGGAGAGCTCAGAGCAGCCTTGCAGTGCCTGAAGGGGCTGCAGGAGAGCTGGGGAGGGACTTGTGCCAAGGGCTGGGAGTGCCAGGAGGAGGGACAATGGCTTTGAGCTGGGAGAGGGGAGAGTGAGAGTGGAGAGGAAACAACAAGAAATTGTTGAGAGTGAGGGTGGGAAGAGCCTGGCACAGGTTGCCCAGGGAGGTTGTGGAGCACAGAAGCACAGAACATGATCAAAGATCACATTCTGTGCTTCTGTGCTCCACAACCTCCCTGGAGGTGTTCAGGAACAGGCTGGATGAGACCTTGAGCAAGCTGTGCTGGTGGGAGGTGTCCCTGCCCATGGCAGGGGGTTGGAACTGGATGACCTTTAAGGTCCCTTCCAACCCAACCCATTTTATGATTCTGTGGCCTCTGAAGGTGATCCAGTCCAACCCCCCTGCCTGAGCAGGATCACTCAGGGTACATCACACAGGAACACATCCAGGTGGGTTTGGAGTTACTGCAGAGCAGGAGACTCCACAGCCTCTCTGAGCAGCCTGCTCCACAGCTCTGCTGCCCTCAACCTGAAATTTTTCCTTATGTTTAGGTGTGATCTCCTGTGTCCAATTTGTGTCCACTGCACGTCATCCTCACTGGACCCCACTGAGAAAAGTCTGACTCCATCCTCCTGACACTCACCCTTTAGATACTGTTCAGTATTGATGAGATCCCCCTCTCAGTCTGCTCTCTAAGCTACACAAATCCAACCCTCTCAGCCTTTCCTCAAGAGCTTCCAGTCCCTTGATCCTATTCCCAGAATACCTCTTGCAACAGCAGCCCAGTGGGAAGCTGTTTCAGGCAGAGGGAGCAGCTTAAGGGCACTGAACATTGGTCCAGCTGTCAGACCTCACACACAGCTCCACAGCCTCCATCCTCACCTCGTAGCCTGCAGCTCTCCCCACCCTGTTCAGGGCCCCGATCCAGCAGCACAGGCCAAGGGCCAGGAGCAGGCACAGGCTCTGAGCATGCCGAGTACAGGTCCTGACAGGAGTGGCAGGCAGGCAGAGGGTGGCAGGTCACGCACAGCCAGCACCCAGGAGCTTGGGAGCTGCCTGCAGCCTGAAAGGAGTCCAAAAGCCCTGCAGGAACAACTCTGGATCAGCCCTCGGATGTCCATCACAGAATCCTGTCTGACGTGGAAGGGACCCATGAACCAGTAAGGAACTCTGGTGGGCAGGAGGGGCAATGCCATCCTCGACTGGGTTAGAAGAGCTGTGGGGAGTAGGTCAGAGAGGTTCTCCTGCCCCTCTGCTCTGCCCTGCTGAGGCCACAGCTGGAGTCCTGTGTCCAGTTCTGGGTTCCCCAGTTCAAGAGGGACACAGAATTGCCTGAGAGAGTCCAGCACAGAGCCACAGAGATGCTGAAGGGAATGGAACAGCTTTGGTAGGAGGAGTGTCTGAGGGAGCTGGGGCTGGGAACTGGGAGAGGAGAAGCTGAGAGGTGACCTCAGCAATGGTTCTAGAGATGTGCAGGTGAGTGCCAGGAGGCTGCAGTCAGGCTCTGCTGGGTGATGCCCAATGCCAGGGCAAGAGGCAATGGTGGAAGCTGAGGCATAGGACATGCCATGGGAACATGAGGAGGAATTTTTAACCTGTGAAGGTGACAGAGCCCTGGGACAGGCTGCCCAGGCTGCTGTGGAGTCTCCCTCTCTGGAGATACTCAAGACCTGCCTGGATGTGTTCCTGTGTGATCTGCTCTGGCAGGGATTGGACTGGATGAGCTTTGGAGGTCCCGTCCAGCCCCTGACACTGTGATTCTGTGATTCTGTGACCCATCAGGACCACCAAGTCAAAGGCTTTCCTCCTTGCAGGACTATCTCAGACTCAACCATGTAACTAAAAGCCTTGTTCAGACACTCATCTAACTCTGGCATGTTTGGTGCCATGATGACTTCCCTGGGTAGCCTGTTCCAGTGTCTGGTCATCCCCTCAGCAAAGAACCTTTACCTAATGTCCATCCTGAAATTCCTCCTACAGAGCAATTCCATTTCTTTGTGTCCTATCGAAGGCCACCAGGGAGAGAAGATCAATAATCAGGAAGTCAATAGAAGGCTGGAATGGTTCAGAGATCATCCATTCCAAACCCCCTGACTGGGCAGGGACACCTCTCAACTAGCCAAGGTCTCATCCAACCTGCCCTTGAACAAGGCAGGAGGCAGCCACAGTCTCTCTGGGCAGCCTTTGCCAGAATCTCACCACCCTCACACTACAGAACTTCTTCCTCAGCTCCATTCCCACCCTGCTCTGCCTCAGCTCCAAACCATTCCCCCTTGGCCTGGTTCAGACCCCCTCAGCAAAAGTCTCTCTGCAGCCTTCCTGCAGGATCCCTTCAGGCACTGGCAGCAGCTCTGAGGTCCCCCTGGAGCCTTTTCCTCTGCAGGTTGCACCCCCCCGGCTCCCTCAGCCTGTGCTCACAGCAGAGCTGCTCCAGCCCCCTGACAGCATCTTTGTGGTCTCCTCTGGCCTCTCTCCAGCAGCTCTGAGTCCTCCTTCTGCTGGGGACAGCAGCACTGGAAGCAGGGTTGGAGCTGAGGTCTGAGCAGGTGTGCTGGTTTGAGGCTAATTGGAATATTTTAATAGAGAAAATTATACTATAAGCTGTGAAAAGGAAACAATGGTAATGCCTACTTCACTCATAGGCTTGCTGGNGGCCAATCCTCCAAACTCACCTTGTGTGTAAGGCAAACCTTGGAGTAAGGTACAGGGGTGGGGAGAATGTGGAAGGGTGGTTGGGAGCCCCTCCTGGGGACTGATGTCTGGGAGGGGAGTTGTGTTTCTGTATTACCTTTGACTTGTCTATGTCTGTAACTATTCCTGTCTGTTGTGTCTATCTCTGCTTGTGCATTGTGCTGAGCTGTAAAGAGAGCTTCAGTCCTTAACTTCCAGCTGGATGAGTTCTAGTCTGGGTCATTTTACAAAGTGTGGGGGGCAGGGAACTCCCAAACCATCACAGCAGAGCAGAGTCCAGGGGCAGGATCCCTTCTCCTGCCCTGCTGCCCACACTGCTTTGGCTGCATCCAGCACTCAGTTGCCTGCTGGGCTGCAGGAGGGCACTGCTGGCTCCTGGGCAGCTGCTCAGCACCCAACACACCCAAGGTTTTCTCTGCAGGGATGCTCTCAACCCACTCAGCACCCAGCCTGGATCTGTACCTGGGGCTGGCCTGACCAAGCTGCAGGACCTTGCCCTGGGACTTGTTGCACCTCCTGCAGTTGGCACTGGCTCACTTCTCAAGCCTGCCAAGGTCCTTCTGGATCCATCCCTGCCCTCTAGTCAGTGCAGCTCACCACACAGCTTGGTGGCATCAGCAAACCTGCTGGGGCTGCCTCAGTGCCACTGCCCATGTGGTTGGCAGATGTTATACAGCACTGGAGCCAGCACAGAGACCTGAGATGCTCCACCTGGCACTGGAGTCCACCTGCACATGGAGCAGTTGCTCACAACCCTCTGAGTGTGACTGTGTGGCCAGTGCCTTATCCACCAAGTGGATCCATCCATCAAGCCCACATCTCTCATCTCAGAGCCCAGGCTGTCCCCTGGGACAGTGTCACACACCTTGCACTCACTGCCTCCTGTTTTGTGCTGGTGCCATCACAGCCAGTCAGGGGCATACAAACTGCCCAGCAGTGTTCAGCCCTCTCATCTTGCTTCTACCTGGAACAAGTGATGAGAGCTTGGCAAGACCTCAGTGCTGATCCCCTCAATGCTGGGGCAGAAGTGGGTGCCTCGTGTCTCTGAAGGGATCAGCCCCAAACTAAGGCCATTTCTCCTGGGACAGGCTTGGCTTCTGCTCACCCATTTGTACCAGGGTGCAGCTAAGGGTCGGTTCTATGGCAGGACATTGCCCCTAGGGCTGTAAACCTACAGGACCCGACAGGAAGCGCTTGCAGGGAAGGTTGCAGCTGTGCCTTCAGAAGGTAGCTCTGTAGTGGCGGTGGGGGAAGGGAAAGGAGGCTAAAGGGCAGCACCTGGCTGCGTGTTGTGAGAAGGAGGAGTCACTGTGTGGAGGGTGGCTTCGAATCCAGAGTATTAGCAAGCTCCCTGCTGTGACTGTGGGAAGCACACCACAGGAAGGGCAACTTTACAGGCTGAGACGGGGCAACGAAGAGCGAGAAGGGATCCACTGAGAGCAGCTGCAAAACCTGCTACCAAGCTCTTGTCTAAGCCATCTGTGGCTGGACAGATGAAGTTCTGCTCTCACTCTGCAGATGCCCCTGATGGCAGAAATGCTACCCAATGCCACCTGGACCGTGCCAAAGCCAGAACACATCCTGCCACCAGGGGTTAGAACCTCAGAGATAATGTGCCTGTGGGGGCTGTGGAAGAAGAGCTGCGGAAGAGCCCAGCGGACCGGAAGCAGAGCCTAAACATAATCCTAACCCCAACTCTAATCCCAACCCTAACCCCAAACCTAACACTAACTGTAACCCTAACCCTAAACCTAACCCTAACCCCAGTCCTAACCCCAACCCTAACACTAACCCCAACCCTAACCCTGAACCTAACCTCAATCCTAACCACAACCCTAACTCTTAAACCAAATCCTAACCCTAACCCTAACCCTAACTCTAACCCCAACCCTAACCCCAACCCCAACACTAACCCTAACCCTAAACCTAACCCTAACCTTAAACCTAAACCCAATCCTAACCCTAATCCTAACCCAAATCCTAAACCTAACACTATCGCTAAGCCTAACCGCAACCCAAACTCTAACCCCAAACATAAACCTAACCAACCCCAACCCTAAACCTAACCCTAACCTCAACATCAATCCGAACCCCAATACTAACCCTAACGCTACCCCTAAGACAAACCCAAAACCTAACCCTAACACCAACCCTAACCATAAATCCAAACCTAAACCAAAACGTAAGCCCAACTCTAACCCCAACACTAACCCCAGCCCTAACCCTAACCCTAAATAGAAAACTAACCCTAAACCAAACCCTAAACCCAAACCTAACCCTAACTCCAACCCTAACCCTAAACCCAAACCTAAACAGAACCACAACCCGAACTCTAACTGCAACCCTAATCCCAAACCTAAACCTAACCCTAACACTAAAATTAACCCTAACTCTAAACCTAACCCTAAACCCAAACCTAACCCTAACCCCAACCCTAACCCTAAACCCAAACCTAAACAGAACCACAACCCGAACTCTAACTGCAACCCTAATCCCAAACCTAAACCTAACCCTAACACTAAAATTAACCCTAACTCTAAACCTAACCCTAAACCCAAACCTAACCCTAACCCCAACCCTAACCCTAAACCCAAACCTAAACAGAACCACAACCCGAACTCTAACTGCAACCCTAATCCCAAACCTAAACCTAACCCTAACACTAAAATTAACCCTAACTCTAAACCTAACCCTAAACCCAAACCTAAACCTAACCCTAACCAGAAACCTAACCCCAAACTTAACCCTAACCCTAACCCTAAACCTAACCCCAACACTCACCCTAACCCTAACCCCAACCCTAACCCCAACCCTTATCCTAAACCTAACACTAAAACTAACCGTAAACCTAACCCTAACCCTAACACCAACTCCAACCCTAAACATAACCCCAACCTCAACCTTAATCCTAACCCTAATCCTAACCCTCACTCTAACTCTCACCTCAGCACTAAAGCCAACCATAACCCTAACCCCAACCATAAGACACCCCCAACGCTAACCCTAATGTGCTGGTTTGAGGCTAATTAGAATATTTTAATAGAGAAAATTATACTATAGGCTGTGAAAGGAAAACATCATGATGTCTACTTCACTCATACGCTTGCTGGAGAATTGTTTGGGAACACTAACCTAAACAATTGATAAGTTAGTTGCTCTCTGTCGCTTGCTTGAGCAGGAGCTGCTGGTGGGATCTAGCAGCTTCTGGGCTCTGGCTCCTCTGCTGATTAATCCTCACTAACCACTTTTCTTCTAACCCCCTTGGCCGATCCTCCTAATTTACCTTGCACGTAAGGCAAACCTTGGGGTAAGGTACAGGGGTGGGGAGAAGGTGGAAGGGTGGTTGGGAGCCCCTCCTGGGGTCTCTGATTTCTGGGAGGGGAGTTGTGTTGCTGTATTACCTTTTACTTGTATATTTCTGTAAATATTGTGTATATAGTGTAAATATCTGCTGTACATTGTGCAAAGCTGTAAATAGAGCTTCATCATTTAACTTCCAGCCGACTGAGTGCTAGTCTGGGTCATTTTACAAAGTGTGGGGGGGTGGGGGAACTCCCAAACCTTCACACCTAACCTTAATGCTAACGCAAACGACAACCCTAACCCTAAACCCAGCCACAACTCTAACCCCAACCCTGAGCCAAACCCTAAACCTCACCCCAACTCTAACCCTAAACCTAACCCCAACCCTAAGCCCAACCCAAATGCTAATCCTAACCCTATCCCTAACCCTAACACTAACCATAATCCTAAACCTAAGTCAAACCCTAACCCTAACCCCAAACCCTAACCCTAACCCTAACCCTAACCCTAACCCCAACGCTAACCCTAACACCAACCTCAATCCTAAGACTAAACCTAAACCTAACCCTAAACATAACCCGAACACTAACCCAAACCGTAATAGTAACCCTAACACTAACCCGAACTCTAACCCCAACCCAAACCCTAAACCTAACCCTAACTCTAACCCTAAACCCAACCCTGACCCCAACCCTCACGCTAACCCTAAACCCAACACTAAACCTAATCCTAACACTAAACCTAAACCTAAACCTAACCCTAACCCTAACCCCAACACTAACCCTAACCCCAACCCTAACCCGAAACCTAACTCTAACCCTAATACTAACACCAACCCTAATCCTAACCCTAACACTAACCTAACGCTAAACCTAACCCTAACGCCAACCATAACCCCAAACATAAACCTAATACTAACCCTAACCCTAATCCCAACCCTAAGACCAACGCAAACCATAACCCTAACCCTAACTCCAACCCTAAACCTAACGCTAAATGTAACCCTAAATGTAACCCTAACGATAAAACAAACCCCAACCCTATCCCTAAACCTAATTCTAACCCTAATGTCAACCCTAAACCTAAACCCAACCCTAAACGTAACCCTAACCCTAAACCCAAACCTAACCCTAACCCTAACCCTAAGCCTAACCCTAACCCTAAGACCAACCACAACCCTAACACTAACCCGAACTCTAAACCCAACCTCAAACCTAACCCTAACCCTAAACGTAACCCCAACCTTAACCGTAAGCCTAACTCTAACCCTAACTTAAACCAGAATCCAACCCCAACCCTAACCCTAACACTAACCCTACCCCTAACCCCAACCCTAATCCTAATCCTAAACCTAATGCTAAACCTAACCTAAACCCTAACCCTAACCGAACCCTAACCCTAACCCGAACCCTAAGCCCAACCCTAACCCTAACCCTACCCCAAAACCTAATACCAACACCATCCCTAACCCTAGCCCTAACCCTAAGCCCAACCCCAAACCTAACCCTAAATGTAACCTTAATGCTAAACCTAACCCCATCCCTCACCCTAACCCGAAACCCAATCCTAATCCTAACACTAACACTAAATCTAACCCGAAACCTAACCCTAAACCTAACTCCAATGCTAACCCTAAACGTAACCCTAACCCCAACCCTAATCCTAACCCTAACACTAAACCTAACGCTAAACCTAACACAATCCTAACCCTAACCACAACCCCAACCCTAAACCTAAATCTAACTCGAAACGTAAGCCAAATCCTAACCCTAACCCTAACTCCAAACCCAACCCTAATCTTAACCCTAACCCTAACCCTAACCCTAAACCTAACCCTAACCCTAACCCTAATCCTAACACTAAACCTAAGCCAAATCCTAACCCTAACGCTAAACCCAACCTCAAAACTAACCCTAAACCTAACCTTAAACCCAACCCTAACCCTAACATTAACCCTAACTCTAACCCCAACCGTAACCCTAACATTAACCCTAACTCTAACCCCAACCCTAACCCTAACATTAACTCTAACCCCAACCGTAACCCTAACATTAACCCTAACCCTAACCCCAAACCTAATTCCATCGCTAACCCTAACCCTAACCCCAACTCTAACCCTAACCGTAAGCCCAAACCTAAACCCAACCCCAATGCTAACCATAACCCTAACCCTAAACCTAAACCTAACCCTAACCCTAACCCTAACCATAACCCTAACCCTAACCATAACCCTAACCCTAACCCCAACATTAAACCTAATCCTAACCCCAATCCAAACCCCAACTCTATCCCTAACCCGAACCCCAACCCCAACCCTAAACCTAACCCTAACCATAACCCGAACCCTAAACCATACCTAACCACAACACCAACCCAAACCCTAACCCTAACCTTAACCCCAAACCAAATTCTATCCCTAATCTTAACCCTAATCCTAACCCTAAACCTAATCCTAAAACAAACCCTAACCCTAATCCTAACCCTAACCCTAAACCTAAACCAAATCCTAATCCTAACCTTAAACCCAACCCTAAACTTAACCCTAACCCTAACCCTAAACCAACCCTAACCCTAATCCTAACACTAAACCGGAATCCAACCCTAACCCTAACCCTAACGCTAACCCCAACCCCAAACCTAGACCCAACCCCAACACTAAACTTAACCCTAACCCTAACCATAACCCTAACTCCAACCATAATCATAACACTAAACCTAAAACTAAACCTAACCCTAATCCTAAACCTAACTCTAAACCCAACCCCAATCCTAACC
>VWZE01013830.1:8125-15625 GCA_013396675.1 Eubucco bourcierii | reverse complement strand
CCCCGATAACCCTAATCGCAATGCCAACCCTAAACCTAACCCCAGCACTAAACGGAACCCTAACCCTAACTCCTACCCTAACCCTAACCCTAAACCCTACTCTAAAATTAAACGCAACCCCGATAACCCTAATCGCAATGCCAACCCTAAACCTAACCCCAGCACTAAACGGAACCCTAACCCTAACTCCTACCCTAACCCTAACCCTAAACCCTACTCTAAAATTAAACGCAACCCCGATAACCCTAATCGCAATGCCAACCCTAAACCTAACCCCAGCACTAAACGGAACCCTAACCCTAACTCCTACCCTAACCCTAACCCTAAACCCTACTCTAAAATTAAACGCAACCCCGATAACCCTAATCGCAATGCCAACCCTAAACCTAACCCCAGCACTAAACGGAACCCTAACCCTAACTCCTACCCTAACCCTAACCCTAAACCCTACTCTAAAATTAAACGCAACCCCGATAACCCTAATCGCAATGCCAACCCTAAACCTAACCCCAGCACTAAACGGAACCCTAACCCTAACTCCTACCCTAACCCTAACCCTAAACCCTACTCTAAAATTAAACGCAACCCCGATAACCCTAATCGCAATGCCAACCCTAAACCTAACCCCAGCACTAAACGGAACCCTAACCCTAACTCCTACCCTAACCCTAACCCTAAACCCTACTCTAAAATTAAACGCAACCCCGATAACCCTAATCGCAATGCCAACCCTAAACCTAACCCCAGCACTAAACGGAACCCTAACCCTAACTCCTACCCTAACCCTAACCCTAAACCCTACTCTAAAATTAAACGCAACCCCGATAACCCTAATCGCAATGCCAACCCTAAACCTAACCCCAGCACTAAACGGAACCCTAACCCTAACTCCTACCCTAACCCTAACCCTAAACCCTACTCTAAAATTAAACGCAACCCCAACCCTAGCCCGAACCCTAACCCGAACCAAACCCTAACCCTAACTCCAACCCTAACCCTAACCCTAACACTAACCCTAACCCTAACCCTAATCCTGATCCTAACACTAAACCTCAGCCAAATCCTAACCCTAATGCTAAACGCAACCTCAAAACTAACCCTAAACCTAACCCTAACCCTAAACCTAAGTCCAAACCAAACCCTAATCCTACCCCTAGCTCTAACACTAACCTCAACCCTAAAGCCAAACCTAACCCTCAACCTAACCCCAACCTTAACCCTAACCCTAATGCTAAACCTAACCCCAACCCTAACCCTAAACCTAAACCCAACCCTAATCCTAATCCTAACCCTAATCCTAACACTATTGCCAACGCTAACCCTAACCACAACGCCAACCCTAACCCTAACCCCAGGACTAAACATAACCCTAACCCTAACTCCAACCCTAACACTAACCCTAACCCTAATCCCTGCTCTAAAATTAACCGCAACCCCAACCCTAGCCCGAACCCTGACCCTAACCAAACCCTAACCCCAACCCTAACCCTAACCCTAACCCTAACCTTAAAAGTAACCCTAACCTGAACCTGAACCCTAAACCTAACCCCAATCTTAACCCTAATTCCTACCCTAACCCTAACCCTAAACCTAATCCTAACCATAACTGAAAGGCTAACCTCAACCCTAAAGTCAAACCAAACCCTAACCCTAATCCCAACCCAAAACCCAACCCAAACCATAACCCTAACCCTAACTCCAGCCCTAAACCTAACGTTAAACTTAAACCTAACCCTAATCTGAAATCTAACCCTAAACCGAACCTCAATCGTAACGCTAACCCTAACCCTAACCGAAGCCCTAAATCCAACTCTAAACCGAACACCAACCTTAACCCTAACCCTAAGGTCAACCCTAAGGTCAAACCTAACCCTAATCCTATCCCTAATCCTAACCCTATCGCCAATGCTAAACCTCAACCCTAACCACAAACTTAACCCTAACCCTAACCCTAAGCCCAACCACAACCCTAACCCTAACTCTAACCCGAACCCTAAACCCAACCTCAAACCTAACCCTAGCCCTAAACCAACCCCCAACCCTAACCCTAACCCTAACCCTAACCCTAACACTTACCCTACCCCTAACCCCAACCCTAATCCTAATCCTAATTCTAATGCTAAACCTAACCCTAACCCTAACCCTAACCCCAACTCTAATGCTAAACCCAAACCTAATCCAATCCCTAACCCTAACAACAACCCCAATCCTAACCCTAAACCTAATCCTAACCGCAACTCTAAACCCAACTCTAAGCCTAACCCCAACCCTAACCCTAACCGTAACCGCAACTGTAACGCTAATACTAACCCTATCGCCAACGCTAACCTCAAACCTAAGCCCAACCCTAACCCTAACCCTTCCCCAAAACCTAATCCCAACACGATCCCTAACCCTAGCCCTAACCCTAAGACCAACCCCAAACCAAACCCTAAATGTAAACTTAATGCTAAAGCTAACCCCAATCCTAACCCTAACGCCAACCCTAAACCTAACCCTAACCCCAACCCTCACCCTAACCCTAACACTAAAACTAACCCCAATCCTAATGCTAACCCCAACCTCAACCCTAAACCTAAATCTAAACCTAAACGTAAACTAAACCCTAACCCTAAATCCAAACCAACCCTAATCCTAAACCTAACCCTAAACCTAGCCCAAATCCTAACCCTAATACTAAACCCAACCCTAACCCTAACACTAAACCGAAACCTAACGCTAACCCTAACCCTTACCCTAACCCTAAACCTAAACCTAACCCTAACCCTAAACCTAAGTCCAAACCAAACCCTAATCCTATCCCTAACTCTAACGCTAACCTCAACCCTAAAGCCAAACCTAACCCTCAACCTAACCCCAACCCTAACCCTAAACCTAACGCTAAACCTAACCACAACCCTAACCCTTAACCTAAACCCAAAAAAAATCCTAATCCTAATCCTAATCTTAACACTATTGCCAACGCTAACCCTAACCGCAACGCCAACCTTAACTGTAACCCCAGCACTAAACGTAACCCTAACCCTAACCCCAACCCTAACCCTAACCCTAACCCTAAAACCTACTCTAAAATTAAACGCAACCCCAACCCTAGCCCGAACCCTAACCCGAACCAAACCCTAACCCTAACTCCAACCCTAACCCTAACCCTAACCCTAATCCTAACCCCCTAATCCTAACAGGTAACCTAATGGCTACGCCTAAGCCGAACATCCTATCCTTAACCGTAACCCTAACACTAATCCGAAGAGCAAACCCTAATGGCTAAACCTAACCCTAACCCCCTAACCCTAATAGCTAACCTAATGGCTACGCCTAACCCTAAACCCCTATCCTTAACCGTAACCCTACCACTAATCCAAAGAGATAACAATAATGGCAAAACTTAACCCTAACCCCATAACCCTAACCCTAAACCTAACTCCAACCCTAACCCTAACCCTAACCCTAACCCTAACCCTAACCCTAATCCTAATCCTAACACTAAACCTCAGCCAAATCCTAACCCTAATGCTAAACCCAACCTCAAAACTAACCCTAAACCTAACCCTAACCCCAACCCTAACTCTAACCCTAACCCTAACACTAAAACAGATTCCAACCCTAAACCTAACTCGAACCCCAACGCTAAACCTAACCCCAACGCTAAACCTAACCCCAACCCCAAACCTAAACTCAACCCCAACACTAAACATAACCCTAACACTAACCCTAACCCCAACCGTAACACTAACATTAACCCTAACCCTAACCCCAACCCTAATTCTATTGCTAACCCTAACCTTAACCCCAACTCTAACCCTAAACCTAAACCTAACCCCAACCCTAATCATAACACTAAACCGAACCCTAAGCTAAAGGTAAACCCTAAACATAACCCTAAACCCAAGCCCAACCCTACTCCTAATCCTAACCCTAAATGTAACCCAAATCCTGAGCCTAACCCTAAACTCAACCCCAAACCTAACCCTAAGCCAGACACTAAACTGAACCCTAAACCTAACCCTAACCCTAAGTCTAACCCTAACCCTAACCCTAACTCTAACCCTAACCCTAACCCCAAACACAAAACTTATCGTAACCCTAACCCTAACACTAAACCTAACCCTAACCCAAACATTAACCCTAAGCCTAACCCCAAACCTAATTCTATCGCTAACCCTAACCCTAACCCCAACTCTAACCCTAACCGTAAGCCCAAACCTAAACACAACCCCAACGCTAACCATAACCCTAACCCTAACACTAACCCTAACCCTAATCCTAACCCTAACCCTAACCCCAACCCTAAACCTAATCNGGTTAGTGAGGATTAATCAGCAGAGGAGCCAGAGCCCAGAAGCAGCTAGATCCCACCAGCAGCTCCTGTTCAAGCAAGTGACAGAGAGAGACTGACTTATCTCATGTTTTGGTTAGTGTTCCCAAACAATTCTCCAGCAAGCATATGAGTGAAGTAGCCATCATGATGTTTTCCTTTCACAGCCTAGAGCGTAATTTTCTCTATTAAAATATTCTAATTAGCCTCAAACCAGCACATTAACCATAACCCAAACCCTAAACCATACCTAACCACAACCCCAACCCAAACCGTAACGTTAACCTTAACCCCCAACCAAATTCTATCCGTAATCTTAACCCTAATCCTAACCTTAAACCTAAACCAAATCCTAATCCTAACCTTAAACCCAATCCTAAACCTAACCCTAACCCTAACCCTAAACCCAACCGTAACCCTAACCCTAACACTAAACCGGAATCCAACCCTAACCCTAACCCCAACCCCAACACTAAACCTAACCCCAACCCCAAATTTAGATCCAACCCCAACACTAAACTGAACCCTAACCCTAACCGTAGCCCTAACTCCAACCGTAATCATAACACTAAACCTAAATATAAGCCTAACCCAAATCCTAACCCTAACTCTAAACCCAACCCCAACACTAAGGCTAAGTCTAACACTAAACTGAACCCTAACCCTAACCATAACCCTAACACTAACCCTAACCCTAACCAAAACCCTAAACCTAACCCTATTCCTATCCTTAACTCTAACGCTAAAATCAACCCTAAAGCCAAACCTAACCTTAACCCGAACCCTAACGCTAACGCTAACCTCAAACCTAACACTAACCCTAACCCAAAACATAACCATAACCCTAACTCTAACCCTAACTCTAACCCTAACCCTAAATCTAATCCTAACCCTAACCCTAACACCAACCCTAATCCTTACCCTAATCTTAAAACCTAACCCTAACCCTAACCCTAACCCTAACCGCAACTCTATGCCCAACTGTAAGACCAACCCCAACCCTAATCCTAACCCTAACCCTAACACTAAACCTAACCCTAACCCTAAATCTAATCCTAACCCTAACCCTAACACCAACCCTAATCCTTACCCTAATCTTAAAACCTAACCCTAACCCTAACCCTAACCCTAACCCAAAACCTAACCCTCACCCTAACACTAAACCCAATCCTAATCCTAACCCTCACACTAGACCTAACCCCAATCCTAACCCTAAACACAACCCTAACCCTAAACCTGAAACTAACCTTAACCCTAACCCCAACCCTAATCATAACATTAAACAGAACCCTAACCCTAACCCTAAGGTAAACCCTAACCCTAAACCTAACCCTAACCCTAAGCCTAACCCTAAACCTAACCCTAACACTAACGCTACCCCCAAACTTAACCCTAACGCTAAACCTAACCCCATCCGTCAATCCAACCCTAACCCTAAAAATCACAACTCTAAGCCCAACCCTAACCCTAATCCTAACCCTAACTCTAACACTAAAACTAACCCTAACCTAACCCTAACCCCAACCCTAATCCTAACCCTAACACTAAACCTAACCCTAAATCTAACCCCAATCTTATCCCTAACCCGAACCCCAACCCTAAACCTAATCCTAACCCAAACAATAACCCTAAACCTAAATGTAACCCTGACGCTAAACCTAACCGCAACCCTAACCCTAACCCTAACCCTAAAGCCAAATCTAAGCCTAACCCCAACAGTAAAGGTAACCTCAACACCAACACGAATGCTAACCCCAACCATAACCCTACCCCTAACCACAACCCATATCCATCCCCAACTCTAAACCTAACCCTAACCCTAAACGTAACACCAACCCTAACCCCAACCCTAACCCTAACCCTAAACCTAACTCCAAACCTAACCCCAACCCTAACCCAAACAGTAACCCTAACTCTAAACCTAACCCTAACACTAACCCTAACCCTAATCCCAACCCTAACCCCACCCAAAGTTAACCCAAACCCCAACCCCAACACTAAGTCCAACACCAACACTAAACCTAATCCTAAATCTAACCCTAACCCTAACCACAACCCTGACCCTAACCGTAACCCCAATCCTAATCTTAACCCTTACATTAAACCTAACCCTACACCTAACCCTAACCCTAATCCCAACCGTAATCCTAACCCTAAAACTAAACCTAACCCTAACCCTAATCCCAACCCTAAATTTAACCCTAATCCTCACCCTAACCCTAACGTCAATCCTAACACTAAACCTAGCTCTAACCCTAATCCCAACCCTAAACCTAACCCCAATCCTCACCATAATCCTAACGACAATCCTAATCCTAACCCTAACACTAAACCGAACTCTAAACCTAACCCTAACCATAATCCCAAACCTAATCCTACACCTAACCCTAACCCCAAACCTAATCCTAACCCTAACACTAAACCTAACCCTAACCTTAACCCAAATCCTAACCCTAACCCTAACCGTAACCCTAACCCCAACCCTAATCCTAACACTAAACGTAAACTTATTCCTAAACCTAAGACAAACCCTAACTCTAACCTTAACACAAACCCTAACCCTAACCCTAACCCTAACCCTAACAATAAACTTAACCGTAAAACTAACGCTAACCGTAACCCTAATCCTAAACCTAACCCTAACCCCAACACTAACCCTAACCCTAATCCTAAACCTAACCCTAATCCTAACCCTAATCCTAAACCTAACCATAAACCTAAACGAAATCCTATCCCTAACCCTAAACCCAACCCCAAACCTAACCCTAACACTAACCCAAACCCTAACCCTAACCCTAACCCTAACCCCAACCTTAACCCCAACCCTAACCCTAATCCTAACANAACCCAAACCCTAACCCTAACCCTAACCCTAACCCCAACCTTAACCCCAACCCTAACCCTAATCCTAACACTAACCCTAAACCTAACCGCAACTCTAATTCTAACCCCAAAGCTAACACTAACCCCAACCCTAACCCTAACCACAACCCTCACCCAAATCCTAACCCCAATCCTAGTCCTAACCCTAACACTAAAGCTAAACCTAAACCTAACCCTAATCCTAACCCTAAGCCTAACCCCAACACTAACCCTATCCCTAACCCCAACACTAACCCTATCCCTAACCCCAAACCTAAACCCTAACCCTAACCCTAACCCTGACCCCACCCCCAACCCTAGTC
>VWZE01013829.1:186347-205607 GCA_013396675.1 Eubucco bourcierii | reverse complement strand
TAAAAAAAAAAAAAAAAAGAGGAGGATAATCAGTATTAAAGAACTGAAAATCATCAACAAGGAATCTACATACCAGGCTGAGCTCTCTCTCTCTTCCAGACTCTGAAACACAACCATTCCTGCCATCTTTTGTTTACATTCTTCTCTCCTCTCTAGCATTTTATGGCAGTAGACCTGCTTATTTTTATTTTAACAATTTTTAAATAGCATCAAATGAAAATTTTGAATGAAAAATCTGCATACCATTGCTGTGGTATATCGACCTTGCCAGTTGCCCTCCCAACTGTTCTCCCACTTTCCCTCCTCAAAATGATAGAGAAAGAAAACAAAATGAGAAAGTTCATGTGCTGTGATAAAAACAGGGAGATTACTTATTAACAGACTGAGCAAAACAGACTTAATCTGAAAAAAATATGGTTTCATTTATTGGCAATTAAAATAGATTTGAATAGCAAGAATCAAACATAAAAGCTAAAATAACCTTCCCTTCATCTTCTTTTTTTAACCACTCTTGCCTTCAGTCCTTCATTTCTAATTCTTCTACCTTCTTCTCCGGAGAAGGAAAAACTGTACTAAAACATAGGGAAAAAGCAAACAAACAAGCTCATTCTGTATAAATTCTCATGATTCTAAAATAAACTTGTGAGTTTTTGTAATGGAGGGGTAATTAATTAATGAAAGACTGTATTTTTCAAAATGTAATATTGTTTATTAATATTCAATATTCAGATCTCTCACCACCCTGATCACTAATTTTAATAATAATTGGTTCTTTGCACCGCCATGGAAACTTTATACAGGTAATAACATAGGATCTAGAGATAACTGGGAATAATATAACATTAATTGAACTGAAAGAGAAGGTTCCTGCAGCCAGTGTACCACTTGTGGTCAATACACTGCTTACCTACTAGATGGACTCAAAGGTCTCCTTTCTGCTTATGGCAGAAGGCAATGGTGAATTACAAGAGGCTTTACATATTTACTCACAAAATTATCTCCCAACTTGCAGGGCTAGCTACAGTTTCAGATAGTACCCAAAAGCTTTCAGGGAATTCTGTTACCATCTTGTCAGTCACTGAGACTTCTGATTCTTCCCAGGCTGCTGGGGAAAGGAGGCAGACAATCTCTGACTTGGTCCCGATCTCCTCTGGATGATCTGTGTATCTACAGGATTTCCTGTCTTGGCAGGAGACTTTCAGGTGCAGGTAGGTTGTCTTGTAATGTGCAGTCTCAACACAACGTTATGTTTGCTACGCAGGCTGATTGGATGGAAGCATTTAGAGTCTGTTCCTGGTAAACTTGAAGCAGTGGATTTTCCAAGAAGTTCAGGGTGCAATAAAGCAGTGGTAGCAGTAAGCAAGCACAGATACTGCAGCAGAGAGCATGGACGCAATGGCAGAGCAAGTTGTGTCACCTGCTCATCTCCTTTTATCAATATAGCCTGAGACTAATGGGCCTTTGGACACAGATTAGCTAATCAGAACGACAGTTAGCCAAGTATGACCATATTAGGCGAAACCACAGGCTTGCATTACCCAAATTTGGGCAGAACACAGGCCTTGCACAAGGCAACTGTGTGTATGTTGTTTACCACAGGGTTCAAAATAAGTCTGGGCAAGCCACAGACCTCAGACTTAGTGGCTCCAGGTTCTTTGTCCTCTTTCCTGTGGTTGCTTCTCCCCAAAACAGAGGTAGGGAGAGCAGAAAGACACATCCGGGCAAGCCCAGATATGTATAAGTCTATTTTGGCCTGCTTAGGCCTACCAGGACAGTTTTGAATGCTTGGGGTTGATTATTCTTGTAAAATTTTATCATTTACATTGACTCCGTGAATTAACTTTAATACAGTTCCTATGAAATACTACATTGTCCTGATCCCTTGGTCAGAAACTAGACAATATATTTCCACTGTTATTTCTATACTACATATGGTTCATACAGTTTCCAGTTCTCTCTTCAGTTCTTTTCCACAAGTTTTTTCTTTGAATATATGATAAATTACAAAAGTCATATGCAATCATTATAAATCTAAAATCTAAAAGATATATATGTATAAAAGATGCATATAAGAGAGAGATAAATCTTAATCTAAAATCTAATAACTGAAAGTAGCTTCCATAGAAATTAAAATTAGTACAGTATTGTATCAAAATTATTGCAGTTGCGGGAAATGTTTGCTTTGAAAATGTTTCTTTAAAAAAAAAAAAGGTTGAACAAAGCAAAATATAATCCAAAACATTTATTAGTAGCTTCTTATGTTCCTTTTCTAAGCAGAAAGTAATGGCAATATTGAAAATGGCAATATTGAATCAATTAAAACATTTTTATACAAATATATTGATTTCAGAAATACTGCATCACATCCATTGTCTGATAGCAAAAGAAAACCAACCAAACAAAAACCCTCCAAAAAACCAAAACTGTTGTTTGAATGGAAACAAAAGATGGATTTAATGTTAGAACTTGTCTGCTAAATATTGTATCTTAATAATTCAAGTTGTTCAAACTAATAGCCTATTCCAGTTTTTCAGATCTGCTAAAAGATTAATAAACTTGTCAGAAAGCACTTACATTGAGGAATACTGTAAATGTATGGTACACAACTTATTTTCTGAAAGAATTGATGTAAGTTAGAAATAGGTAAACTTTTAGTCACAGAAGGCAGAGGAAATCATTCTTGCAGAAACCCAATGTTGAATTTGCCTAGCTCTGAATTGATTGCTCAAGCCAATAATGAATTAACCCTCAGTAACATTAACAAAATTTTGATTTTATGAATGTTTAAAAAAACAACAAAAAAACCAACACCCCCTCCCCCCAAAAAATACCCACAAACCTAAAGCAAAATCTAACCAAGTAATTTTTACAGAATTTCACAAAAAAAGACATGTTATAGACATGTTATATGTGTTATTATTTGGACTTCTTTCCATAAGGGTGATTTATTCCTCTAACTATTTAGCAGAATCTTCTAGTTCCATGCATTTACCCCTTACTGCTAGGAAATTTCTGGATGAACGAGTTCAAAATGTAGAGTTAGTCATTACTTTTGTAAATAAGGACAGATACTGTTCTTAGTTCTGTATTTTATATAATGCTATAAGTAGAATTTTTTTATTTTTTTTTTTTAGTTTTCAGGACTTCTGAAGGCAGAGAACAGTTACTCCCCTAACAAAGAAATTGTTCATCCTTGAGAGCTAAAATTTATTCATGACAAAAATGTTCCCATGATCTAGCTAAGTCTCTAACACACTGGAAAGTGTATGTCAGGAGATGGGCACCATTGGTTGTTATTACAAACAACTGTGGTAAGTTTTAATTTAGAAATGTTGTTCTGTTGACAGGCATTTTACACTCTCAAATGGTTATCAGATTTGCATTTGCCAAATAAGATGTGAAAACTTAAAAGCATTGGAACAACCACGTATGCATATTATACAGAACATTTCATAATGTCTCTGTAAGCTGTGGAAAATGCAATATTGATTTCAGCAATATGTTTCATTTAGGTATTAAATTCAAATCACTGCATACAAAAATGCGATTGTAGTTGGAGATACAGTAGGCTAGCCAGAAGTCATTTAGGTTGTGACAAGAACACCACTTTGTTACATATCACTTACTCATTGTGCTCTGGTAGTCAATGGAAAAACTAACCCACCTATATGAATTCTTTAATGCAAAAATCAGGATAACAATTTTTCTTTTCTTTTCATGTTTTTGATTTTCTCTTTTTGGAATAAGCAGCTTTACCAGCTTTGCTTCTTATTTGTAAATATAAAATTTTGAAATGGTAGTGTGAAAATCAACCATACTTTAGTAATTATATTAATCCACACTTATGATATATGTGAACTCTAGGTTTTCTTTCTTTCTCTTTATTTCATCTGTGCAAAGATAATTCATTACTCCAAACCATTTTGATAACTTGAATATCTGAAAGAGTGCTCATGTATAGGTAAAATACTCCACTTTTATTTTTCTTAGCAGAGTACAATGAAATGCAAATTTTTGTTTATGAGTCTGTGAAAAAAGTGGAAAAGTCAGGGAAAAAAAATGTTACTTAGTCCACAATATATTGATTATTCTTTTTTTCCTTCCCTTACTACTAAATTCTAAGGCATTTGCTACTGTTATGGCAGTGCAAAATATGCAAATCTGCTGCAATTGTTTTGTGACAGATGGTATAAGGATTTAATATGCTTGTTTCCAGTCTACTTTCTAAGTCAAATACATGTTGTTAAAAGATTGGAGGCTGGGTAGGAAGGAGGGAATCTGCTTGTTTGTCTTGATGTAGTTCTTTCACTTTGGGAGGGGCCACTTGGAGACAGGTGAAGATAGTTTTTTTTCTGAAATCTTTTAAGCTCGACCAACCTTAGTGAACCTGGGAGTGGATGTCTTGCAATGCAAATGCACTCTGAAAGGTGGTGTAGAGTTTTGTACAGTTGTGTCTATGGCAGGAAGTTAATTCATCCAGCAATTGAAATTCATCCTCTGAGTTGAAAGAGGATAGAAGATGTTTTGCACAAGGATTTGGTGAAGAACCTGTAACCCAGAAAGCCCCTGGAAGGTGTTGGGTCTGTTAGTTCTGAAGTAAAATATTTTCAAGAATCAGGAATTGCCTTTATTCTCAAATCGTCAAACTTTTCACACCAACGAATTGGCTTGTGTACTATTTTAGTATTCCAGACATGCACTGGTGTAAGAGATAATAAGACTTCAGTCTTCAAGTGTCTCTTGATATTTCACTTTAAAAAAAAAAAAAAAAAAAAAAAAAAAAAAAGTAGACTGGGAAAAGGGAGCAGTGGGCTTGGGCCCCAGTCACAAAGCTTTCAGACTTCTGCTTTCCATTAGAAAAATTTGGGGTAGGAGATAACTTACTACATCACAGAAATCATGAAACCAAAACTGACTGCAAACGCAAATGTGGCCTCATTCTGCTCTTATCCACATGAGAATTTACACTAACATGATTATAATCTTTTAATTGGAGAGGATAACCAAATCTGTTTGTCTTTCCTTTGTAGACCTTACTGCTTAAATATAAATGTGTTCAAGAAGATGCCTTCAGGCTTAAGAATCTGTGTGAATATACCATATACTCAATAAGAAAAAAAATCAACATTGGGGATTTCAGGTACAAATATAGCAATTGCTTTGATTCAAAGAAGGTAAACCTCAAATGGGAAAACACAGAAACAATTTTCCAAATGTACATCCTTAGCCCTTGTACTAATCTGTTTCTCCTTTAGGAAATTTCCTCAGCAAACTGTACTGGAGAAGCCATAGTTTTGCTAAGGGGAAAAGAAGATTTACAAATTAAACTATAAGATTAATTTTGTAACTTCCAGGACTGAAGCATTAAGAAGGGAAATTTAACAACACACTGTCATGTTTGCCTTTAAGAGGAAGAAAGATATATTTGTATCAGAGAAGCCAATTCAGACTTTGTCAGTTCGTTAGATATCCAGGTACTGACTATCATGAACAATCTTACTGATTACATGTTACCTATTTTCTTAAATAAACTGGAAATTTAATGTTGGTTTATTGTTTATATATGGAATTGTTTTAAGAGAAATGAAAATATTTTCTGTGTTATTTACCCAGCATTGTTATTAATTTTCAGGAAATGTTCACACTTTCTGCTCCAATTTATTAAAAAAAAAAAATAAAATCACAAGACAATAATTTTGAAGCTTTATTGCCCTCACTGCCTTCACATAAATTTACCTTTGTAGTCCTAACACATCAATATTTTGATCATGATTTCTAACATCTGTAACATATAATAAATGTATTGCTATATTAATGCCCTATATAGAAAAAGAAGCTAAATTTACAAGTGCAATAACATGTTTCTACTAGAAAAATGTAAATTTTTCTCATGCTAGTGACATGTTTGCTCACTTACAGTTGGGTTTGTCAGTTTTCATCATAAACCATGATTTTCAGGGATTTATAAGTATTATTCCAAATTGTTGCAGTCTTAAATTTCATACAGGTTACACAGACTTGGCACAGTAGAGGTGTTCATTTTATCCTTTGGGTATTATTTTAGACATTGTAGGAACATTTTACAGTAATATTATGCAGGTATATAGTAAGCTCAGTTAAATATCCACAATAGTTGAGTAATGCAGGATTGCCACCTTTTATTCTGACATCATCCATAATAAAAAGCACTTTTTGAGTCATACAAACAATTTACTATATGAGGCAGCAGAGACCTAATTTTCTGGGATGATTAGAGGAAAAATTGTCAAACCTGAACTCACAAATGCTCAATAGGAAGAGGAAAAGCTTAGAATTTGCAATTCGAAATTGCGTGCTGGAGACTGACCTATGACTACAGTCCCAAAGAACAGCAAGACTACAATCTGGAGCTAGTGAGAATTGCACAGGAAGCCAAGGACACAGTGACTGACCATTACCATAGCTTATAAAAATGTAGATAGCAGTTGTGGCCTCAAGATTGAGGTAAAATATGGTACTCTGTTGTCTAAATATCATTTGGATGGGGAAAACTGCTTCAGTTTTCAAGGCTTGGAAGTTCTGGTCACAGATGACAGAAACTCATCACGATTTTCTTGCGTTTTTTTTCTAGTTCTTTCGTATATTTTTTTACAAGTCTAGACAAGTCTATTACCATATTTTTGTAGTCCTGTTATACAGAAGCTACTAATATCCACCAATATGTCTTAATATTAATTAATCATCATTTAGTGACATTTTACAGCGAATATTTATTCTGTTAAGTTCATAAACCTCTTAGTGTCTCACAAGTTGTACTCCTAAAAAAGAGAAAGGAGGTGAAGGCAATGTAATTAACTAATAAAAAAGTTCAGGTCTCAAAAACTCCTTAACTCCTACCAAAATCCCTCCCCGGTGCTGCTGCTGGACCCCTGCAAATACATAAGAATACACAGGAAGATTTCCTAGGGAGTTGCACCTGAATATTGGTCTAAAAATCTGTATAAAAAGACATGAGCAGCTCCTGCTAGAGCAAACACCTTCACCAGAGTACCTCCGCATGAGTACCTCCACTAGAAGAACTCGAGGAACAACAACTGCAGAACAACTCCAGAAGAACTCCCAGCAAACTCCACAGAACATCCCTGGGTCATGCACGTCTCTCTTTCCACCCCGCCCCATCTTCGGCTGATGGTAATATAATCCCTGCTCTTTTCCTTCCCTGCTCTTCTCTTTTTCTCCATCGTTCCCTCTCTTCCCCCCACTCCCTCTCTCTCTCTGTTTCATTCAAGTTTATCCTTTAATAAACAGTTTTGTGGTGATATATGATCTTGCTTGCACCTTAATTTCTCAACACATCTAGAAGAACAAATCTTGCTCTTCTGGACAGAGATATTGTTAATCTCTGTTCTCTGGACCTTGACAGCATTCAAGTAGATTTTTAATTTTTTTCTGCGTTTGAAATTTTTCTCAATGACAAATTGGTACTTCTAAGATGCAACACACGTATTGTTCAGTTACCATGTGCAGCTTCCATGTGCAGTAAGGATTTGGAATCTCTCTGACTTACTGTGTTTACTTTGTATAAACCAAACTCTCCATAGGTACAATTGAACTGCCATCTTATTTCACTCTCCAATTTCGTTAACAGGAACCATTCAGTGGCTTGTAATATCCACAAGCACTAAATCAGATCTTGTTGAGGCACTTTGTGGAGGAGAGAGCACTGTCTATATGGATAGAAAAAAAGAGAAAGGAGGACAAATTAGAAAACAAACATAACAAAACAAAATAACCTCCCCTCAAAAACAAACAAACAAAACCAAAACCCTAAAAAGTTAAACTGACACAGACTTCATGGTTTTGCTAAAGTTACAGACTACCAAGGGAAAGCTTAAATACCTATCAATACCAAATATCAAGTGTCCAAACTAGACCAAAAGAGCTTCTGATGTCTCAAGGATTCACAAATACTATGAGAAATACAGTTGATTTGGCATTTGCAGAGTAATTGTGAGACTCCAAGTGAAAATAGCTTCCCATGGCCATTTCTATACGAGGTAACAATGCCTGGTTAAACATAGGAATATGGACAGACTGTCTTGAATGAATTAGCTTGGAAAATAGTTTGGCTCACTTTAAAACACTGTGTCTTAGATCTCAGGCAGTCTGCTACAGAGGAAACCTCAAATGCAACTTCAGATGACTGGGAAATCTTTAAAACATGTATCATTGAATATTACTTAAGGCTTTGTTGAAGTGTTTCTGTGCTCTAATTAGATGACTAAGTTGATATACAGACTGCTTTCAAAGTTGAAAGCTTCTTCATGTGGAAATATAATTACAAAAGCTTAGCATAAACATACTGGATAAATTTGTGTTTCTGGTTCTGTAAATCTGGTGATTAGGTAACCTCGAAAGAGGTTAAAGGACCTGTTTTTTCCAACATTTGCAAATGTACAAGTATGTGTATATATGCTGACAATTGTGAGAAGACCTATTACAGGCATATTGGTCCATCTTGATGAAATTAATTTTCAGGAAAAAAAGTAACATTTGTATTAAGAGGATAATAAAGTATCTTATTGATTTATTAAAAGTTATGTGGGGCTGTATTGGATGACATTTAATCTCTATGAATCGTTACAGAAATTTGATGTTTCCAGGAAAAAAACAAACATCGGATGAACTATGGTTAGTAGGTATAACATTTTGCTTTTAAAAGAGTGCAATTTTTATGTAAGAAGAAAGGTCAAAATTTATGCATGCATCATCATAAGATAATCATGGAATCACTAAGGTTGGAGAGGACCTGTAAGATCACCAAGTTCAGCTGTAACTCAACTACCATGACTACTAAATTATATCCTGAAGCATGATATCTACACACTTCTTGAACACCTTCAGGGATGGCAATTCCACCACCTCCATGGAAAGCCCATTCCCATGCTTCACCACTCTTTCAGTAATTTTCCTAATACCCAACCTAAACTTTCCCTGGCAAAACTTGAGCCCGTTTTGTCTCATCCTATCAGTAGTTATTTGGAAGAAGAAACCTACACCAGTCTCACCTCATCTTCCTTTCAGGTATGTAGAAATATTTGGGGTTATGTACAGGTGCTGGTGAAGAAGCTGATAGCTTACCATGTGAGCTATTGAGGACAGACAAGTAAATAAAACAAATCTTTATCTAAGTGAGGATTTTAATTGTCATTCATTTTTTATGTCTGACATAGGTGACTGAAATGTGAGCTGAGACAACTAAGTAGGTGTTATGGAGGGATAATTAATTAATGCAAGATGGTGTGCTGGTTTGAGGCTAATTGGAATATTTTAATAGAGAAAATTACACTATAGGCTGTGAAAGGAAAACAATGGTGATGTGCATTTTACTCATAGGTTTGCTGAGATTGTTTGGGAAAAATAACTCAAAACATTAGATAAGGCAGTCTTGGTCTGTCTCTCTCTGGGGGCACAGCGTCTCAGCAGGTCTAGCTTCTGGCTCCTCTTTGCCAATTAATCTTCACTAACCGTTTTTCTTCTAACCCCCCTGGCCAATCCTCCTAATTCACCTTGCGTGTAAGGGAAACCTTGGGGTAAGGTACAGGGGTGGGGAGAAGGTGAAAGGGTGGTTGGAAGCCCCTCCTGGGGTCTCTGATTTCTGGGAGGGGAGTTGTGTTTCTGTATTACCTTTGACTTGTATATTTCTGTAAATATTCATGTATATAGTGTATATATCTGCTTGTATATTATGCTGAGCTGTAAACAGAGCTTCATTCCTTAACTTCCAGCAAGCTGAATTCTAGTCTGGGTCATTTTACAAAGTGTGGGGAACACAGGTAACTCCCAAACCATCACAGATGATATTTTTCCAAAATTTAATTTTGTTTATTAATTTTGATATTCAAAACTCTCACCAAAGGAATATTGTGCTCAGGAACTAAATGTTTTTGTGAGGTTAGCAGAACATGTGGCAAGGCAAATGCCTTTAGGATTACTGAGGAAGCTGGTCACATGCAGTTCAGTCATCTCATAGGCATTTTGAAAGGGAGCAAATGGTTTCTGAACTCCACATTGAGGAATAGTCACTGTGTCAATGTGACAGAAATCCATCTCAATCTGGGGGATGGGAAATTGAAAGCTCCATGCATATCTTTGATTCAGTGTCACAAAAGCCAAAACTCATCATTGTTCAAGGGGGCGGGGGGTTAATAAAGAGTACCAGGTATTGGCCTCAGAGCAATTAAGCTCTACACTACTTTGTTTTATGCTCTGCATAGAGTATTATGCTAATATGGTAATATGGTTGCATACACTGTTTATATAGTGCATATAGTATGTAACTCACTATGCTTATGTAACCTACTGTTTTGTACAGGCCAACCTAATTAATGTGATAAGTCATATCAAAGGGTATTCACCGCCAAGAAAGGCAACATGCTTGTACCCAAGGTAACCCACACAAAACACTTTGTCCCCAGAAGGATAACCAATTGCCCTTGATCTAAGTGGGCCACTGCTCAGAGGGTGGTCTGTTGTGGTAGGCCTAAGCAGGCCAAAATAGACTTATACATGTCCTGGCTTGCCCAGACATGTTTTTCTGCTTTCCCTCCTTCTGTTTTTGGGGAGAAGTAACTAGAACAAAGAAGACAAAGAACGTGGAGCCACNCAAAGAAGACAAAGAATGTGGAGCCACTGAGTCTGAGGACTGTGGCTTTCCCAGACTTGTTTTGAACCCTGTGGTAAACAAGGTACACATGGTTGCCTTGTGCAAGGCCTGTGTTCTGCCCAAATTTGGGAAAAGCAAGCCTATGGCTTCACCTAATATGGTCATACTTAGCTAACAACCGTTCTGATTGGCTATTCTGTGTCCAAAGGTCCATTAGTCTCAGGCTGTATGGATAAAAGGAGATGAGCAAGGAGCACAACGTGTGCTCTGTCATTGTATCTACTCTTTGCCATTGCATCTTTGCTTGCTTATTGTCTTATTGTATTCTGAACTGCATGGAAACCACCTTCCAAGACCTCACCAGGAACAGGCTCTAAATGCCTGCAGGCGATCAGCCAACACAAATAGCGTGTGACATCATGCCAAGCCTGCACATTTCATTGCATCCTGCTTGCCCCTCTGCAAAGCTTCTGCTGAATCTGGAGCCAAAAGGAACCAGGTCAGAGACTGTGCTAGACTCCCAGCTTCATGAGAAAAAGGCACGGGAAGACTCCAGAGCCTCTAACAGCTTTGAGACCACTGATAGCAACCTGNTGCTCCTGGTAGGCAGCACACTTCCCTGTGAGAGGGGTAAAGTGAGCAAGTGATCTAGTGAGCAAGTGCTGTATTGACCGCAAGTGGTACACTATCCACAAAGCCTTCTCTTCCAGTTCGAGTTCAATTACTAGTTATTTCTAGATCCTGCTATAACCTGTATAAAGCTTTTATGACTGATGCAAAAAACTGATTATTATTAAAATTAGTGATTGGGGTGGCGAGAATTCTGAATATTGATTATTAATAAACAATACTCTTTTTTAAAAAAAAAATCATCTTGCATTAATTAATTACTCCTCTACTATACTCACAAAATTATCTCCCGACTCACAGGGCTGGATACAGCTTCAGACAGTACCCAAATACTTTCAGGGAATTCTGTTACTGCTTTGTCAACCGCTCAAACTTCTCAAAGGAGAAAGAGAGAGAGTAGAAAAACATGACTAGGCAAACCAGGACATGTATAAACCTATTTTGGCCTGCTTAGGCCTACCATGACAATAGTAAGTGAAACAGAAGAAAATCCCATGCATTTTGTCAGAGAACTATGCTACCATTCTAAATTAAATCGAGTGCACATAAAGAGATTATAATCTCAATACTTTGATCATAACCAAATTATTTTTCACTTACCAAAAATGAAACAGTGAAATTTTACCACCAGATGGATAATTAAAGGAAATAAATAAATAGAAAGAAACAGATAATTTTTACCTCTATATTTCCTGTTGAGGTTGGTAGGGATTAGTTTTGCATAGATTAAAGAAATGTAAACTAATCCTCTCTAATTCTTAGATAGGCATAATATCCTTAATGCTTTAGTTAGTAGTAAAAATGAAAATACAGTGCTCCCCAAAAGTTTAAAGTTGTAAAAAAAAGAACATTTTCCTTCCATGTTAAGGCTGATAAATACATGTCTAGTGAAGTAGTAAAAGTTGCTAGGAATAATGCATTTTAACTCAATAAAAAGTAAAGTATAATCCAAAAAAGACTTTCATTAGGTTATATGCATCTTCAATTTTTAAGCCTTATTCATTGTAACTACTGGAAATAAATCATGTGATTGAGAAATACATTCTAATTAAAATGCTATGACTTCTAGGAATTATTTTAAATATTTAATTATTTTTAACAATTAGCTGTCTACCTATGAACTCACAATTTTGGAGAAGGGAAATCTCTGCATTTTTACACACAATCTGTTTCTCTAAACTAGAGGCAAGTTTGTATTTGCCTTCTGGCTTGTTAATAGAATATGTAAATTTATTTTTTCTGTTTTGTTGCTGAAGAAATATGCACTTGAGATTTTTAAATTCTAAGTGTCTTTTCCAGTGTGACAGTATATGTAATTCAAATGAACTGTGAAATACTCTGCAAAATATCTTTGTCAATTCAAATCCCATATGGTTTGGTTTTGGTTTTTTTGTTGTTTTTTTTTTCATTTAAAAACAAAGCAAACTCAGAAGTGAGACAATTAGGCAACTTAAATCCATACTTTAAAATTCTGTCTTATTTTTCTTCTTCCCATGCACATGTGCTTGTTTTCTACTTTAAGGTATTAGAAACTATGGAAAGCATAACTAATCTGTTGTCTGAAAAACCACAAATATCTGACAGTAACACAAAAAAATATATTTCCATTTACTACTTATCACTTTCATTACTGCAATAATTTCATTTAGATCATCCACAGTATTTTACCTTATAAGGAAAATCAATTATTTATTTTTTAAATACTCCATGCAAAGGAAAACATGTAATTAGTACTATTGTTTTTGAAATTCCACAGAAATTAATAATATTTGAGTTCTTCCCTGTAAGGTCTCATTCAGTTCAGCTCTAGGCCTCATGTGAAGTACTTTTATCAATGACTGAAAAGAAATTATAAAATCATCACTGATGAAATATGGAGGTGGTTTGAAAACTGAATAAATAATAAAGAGGATGCATTGCTTTGCAAAGTTAGCTGGGCCATTTGACAAGCACAACACAATCAAACACTAAAAGAAATGTGGAAAAGAAATGTGCACTGAATTTGAAAAAGGACTGATTCTGAAAAGCGAGTTGATCCTATTGTACGGGAAGTCTCACAATATAACAAAGCGTTGCCTTCTCTTCCTAGAAGTTACTCTCTATATAAATCTTTTCCTGTGGTTTTCTAAGACAGATTCAGAATCATAAGTTGCATGAATTAATTTTAGAAAATGAGCTTCCATGAACTCATTCTGGAAATTGCATGGCTTTATATCTGTGGGAGTTGGAGTTTTCCAGAGAATGGAAAACCCAGAGTGAATATTTATCATAGAAGCACTTTAGATGATCTCTTTTTCACAGTGAAGGTATATGAATAGCTATGAAATATTTTCAATAGCTTAATAATATTAAATATTTTTTTAACAACTCAAGTTTGTGAGTAAATAATAATTTAAAAAATCATTGCTTTTACCTAACAAACAGATATCAAAGACATTTTCAAATATTTTTATGAGTTATAACTGTTAGCTGATTATTATATGATTTGACAGAGGGAGTCTGCAGATTTGGCATTATCTATCCTCCAAATCAATCTTCTGGTTGAATTCCAGTAGATTAATTTAGTGCTTACATTTTATTATAATCTTTCCTCATGAGTAATACCTAAAATAGGATCTTTATATTAAACAGAACCAATTCAAACCAGATGTTGGTAAACTGAATAGTTTCACCTTTTGTCTTAAGTCAGGACATTTTAGATAATATATTCTAAAATAAAAAGTCATTATTTCAGATGGGAAAGGTTCATTCATTTTATCACTCAACATTGTATGTTAACGAAGATCAAACTAATACTCCTATGTCCTTGGACCTTGGGCCTTCAAGTAAACATTGGTTATGTACCATAGGCTATGCATTCAAATAGATCATATTTATATCTTGCAGAGAACCTCAACTATTGGTTTCAATGACATTTGAAGATGGGAAATTATGAAGAGCGACATGGAGAGGAGTCAGTTGTAAACTTCACATACGTGCTTTGCAATCTCTGTGGATGAAAACATGGAATAAACGAAAGAAATACACAAGGTACTAAAGTATAGTAGTAAAGATTGTAGAATAGATGTTAAAACTATTAGTGATGGCTTGATCTATGTGTTACTATTAGGAAACTTTTCTATCAGCTCTTTATGTAGAATGAATTAGGGATGTTAGCTAACATTTTACTCAAGTAGAATTCAATTAATAATTTCAGTCAAAATACTGGACATATTTCAGTTCAGCCATTCATAATATTGTTATAATTTCTTTTAAAATAAAATGTAACAAAGAGTGATGAAATTTCAATTTATTTAATGAATTTTACTTTTTATTTGCCTTGATTTTTCCCCCCCCCAGATTTATCCTCATTTTGTGGGGCGGAAAAATGCAAGTATTTAAAAAAAAAAAAAAAAAAAAAAAAAGTAGTTTATTTTACAGGTCATTTATTAACCTGAGCACTGAATTGTAAAAGAATCCAATCTTCAGACCAGTCTCTCCTGGAATCCAAACATTAACACTCAGACTTGTTGCTTCTCATGAAGGTCTATTACATGTTATTTTCTTTGCTACAATCATATTGCCTTTCATTTTACTAAGATTTATAGGAAGATTTCATATTTTAAGTAGTCACAAATACTACTGTTGTAATCATACGTGATTAGTTAGTTGAGTGCCGACTGCTTTATGTGGGAACAACTGTATAATGTGAGAGCAATTACATGATTAGTTTATTCCTTCTAAGCTTGAACATTTTCATGAGACACAAAATTGCAGGCTATAAAGCAATTGTTTTTTAGAGCAACTTCCTATGTTCCCACCATGTGGTATTAACTGTTTTATCAGGTCATTAATAAATTGCACTGGATACTTAAATAGGAAGGTAGTTTTTGCAATGGTATTTTTTTTATTTTTTCCCTGATGTGTACTGGCCTTACAGTAAATTCTATGTTGTCTATATTGCAAGTGGTGCAGAGATTTCCCAGTTTATCAGAAAATTAACCATAGACCTGTAATAATTATAGTCATTTTAGTAGACATGTTAACAAGCTAATTCCTCCTACCTTTGGGAGAATTTCTTATGATGCTGTATAAAGCTGACACTTCAACGCTGTTTCAGGATCTGAGCTAGCATCTCCCTATGTGACAGTGTGTCACTTCAGATAAAGGTTGAAGCTTGCTGAGAACTAGTTTGGGGATCTCATGGACTGTATCATTACACAGTGTATTAACAACCAGAAATGACCTTTTATCAGTTTGATTAATACTTTATATTGGTAGTAGACAACACTGGTGTGGGTGAAAGTTTTGATAAAGACTACCTAAAAACTGATTATTGACTTTAAGATATGATAGTATATATTTTTAATTTTTTTTTTTTCCCCTAGCTAGCTCAAATTTACCAATATAATTTGTACTGACCATTTCTAAGAGCCTGAAATGTTTTACATTACTTGCTGATTGGTTGAGACACTTCCGGTTGAAGAAACACACCAACAGGTTTTCTGTTTAGATTTAGTGTCAAACATATACTTGAAGTCTAGTACCAGCCTGAGAATGTCTTTTCATTCTGAATTAACAACGTTCATACTATTCCAGAATTTATAACTAGCCCATGAATACTCTTTTGGGTCAATATAAAAATTATTTTGATATAGTAAAAGATATATCTACCAGTCACAATGTGCTGCTTTGCTTTCATTCCTGTAATTTTCTATCCGCATTGCTGACATGAGTAATTACATTAGATGCAAGTGAGCAAACTATCATGAAATTTATTGACAGAATGAGGAAGTATTTTTATCTTAAGTTTCTCTTGCTGAAAGTAGAAAAAGGAAACAACCACAAAACATGACTCTCTATATTCTCTGAGAACTCTATGGAAAAGATTACAAATATGACTTTAAAAAAACCAAGAAATATTATTTGATAATTTTTCCCTCATTGACACATTTGAAACAATTTGGCAATTAACTTGCACAGAACAGATCCAAACCTGTGCAAGGCTCTGTAAGATAAGACTTCTAGACGCTGAAAGCCAAGGGAAAACAAAGATATCTATTGCAATGTCCAGTAAAACAGCGATCACATAATTTTACTCAGTACCTCAACAATTTTTTAATAAGCATAAATCAGCATTGACCATACTAAAGATTCGTTTTACCGTTTGACTAGTCTATAATATTTGTATTTATTTATGCATTCTCTTCATTTCCTTTTATTTCTATCAACATTAGTCATAATAAATGGATTCAAAATCATCAATGTTAATAAAAATATGTATTTTTATTCACTCTGAGTGATTCATCTGTTCCATTTCTGGGATTAAAAGTTTATATCTAAAAGGGAGTTATTCTTATTAGGAGCTAATTATGAAAGGAAATACAACCATTTTAAGATGGCAGTCTGAAGACACACCTTTTCTTTTCCTTTAACTATATTTTTTTTTACTATATACTTGCAAGATTAAGGGAAAGGATACCAAGAATATTCATGTGAATACCTATTTGCTCCAGGTTCAATAGAGTCTAGACTGGACTGATAATGAAAAAGTGAACACAGATTAAGAATGGTGATAAAATATTATCAGAGATAAGGAGATAAAGCAAATATATAATATTTTTTAAATAGTTTTTCTTATCATTACTTTAAAAATATTTCAAGATTTCAACTGTGTTCCGTTCTGAGCTATGAATTATACCAGGGAAAAATTCTACATTTGATTGACCAAGATGATCTGAAAGATCTTTTTTGTATCTCTTCAAAAACTCTACAAATACACTGTCTTATCTTAAAATACAGTTTCCATAATTCTTTCATGAAAAATTATAGCATTTCCAAAAAAGTCTAGTTAGATTTTTTTCACTGATTTTGAAGTTTTCTTTCAGTCATTTTAGATGATTGAACTTTCAGAATTATTTTAATTTTTTTTTCATTCCAGTGATGAAGGTACATTTGTACAGATTATGTCTTTGCAGTTATTCACACTCTCCATAGACAAGTAGAGCCAGAATTTAATTCCAAATATTTTTCTATCAATCTTATATGATAATTCATGTTGAAAGTTTAGATACTTCATGTGATTTCCTAGCAATTGTATTCTTTGCATATAGATTCAATCAGTTTAAGAGTTCTAGCACATCAAAAGTCACAAGCTTCTTTAACAAACAGTTTTTATTTTTGTTTATTCTTTAATATGTTCCAGAAGTTTATTTCCTTTGAGTTATGAACTCTTTTTTTGCACAGGCATATTTTCTCTTGCTTGCTTCTAGACTTCATAAGAATGAAAGATGAAATAAAAGTATAATGAGAAAAGAAATTTTAAAAAACCCAAAATATTCAATAAAATATGAAAAAGATACCATCTTGACTACCAATTATAGCTCCAGAATTTCTTTCTAGTTTACTCAAGTTGCACAGAAAGGAGAAAGAAAGAGTCAAAAAGTGACAGAAATGTTTCTGCCTTTGGATTTTGTCCTGGCTCTTATCTCCTCTAAAACTGGTGGTAATGTACCGAGAAGCAGCAGCATATGTGTATCAAACATTCAGTTTTGGTCCTGATACTAAAGTTTCTATCATGCCTCTAAGACAGAGTCAAATCAAGGACTCACCACTCACTGGTGTTTTTCTCAAGCAGAGATGAAATTCAGCAATGTTTCATCACTTTTTATCAATAGTCAAAACAAATTAATGTTAATGTTGACATTTGGTAACAGATATTGTGAGAAAAAATAATAATCAAACAACCTTTAGTTTATAGTAAGTCATGTTCTTTATTTTCACTATAAGTAATTGTTTCAAATAATTTGAAAACCCTAAAGGGGAGGAAAATTCACTCAAGTTCTCTAAAGTGCATAAACTTTATCTGAAAGCTGTAGCTATGACAAATAGTCACAGATATACGGTGCTGTCTTATCTATGTCACTGTGAATCAGTGAGAGTAGTTCAGTAGCCAAAGGAGTTATACTGACGCTTGGCGAAATCCCAAGCAGAACTTCTCATGCCTCTAACTCCTACACCTATTTTACATATCAGCTGAAGAGAAACAGTAGGCTTGGTATAAATTTGCTAAATACAAGCTACTGCATTCATTCTGTATTACATTTTTGGTGCAGCAGAGATAAGACAGGAGCATGAAACAATTTAATGCCAATGTGTGACCAGTCAGGTTTGTAATAAAGGGCTAAAACATATGATGTTTCATTGTACCTTCTAGTAACTTTAATGCAAAAATCTATACATAGTATAAGCGCTAACAAACTCCAACTGTACTTCATTTTGAATTAAGAGATATTGCTACCTCTCTAGAACAATGCCAAAAAGATAATGGCTGTCTGCTACTGAATGCTGTAAACACTGATGTGAAGCCAAGACATTTATTTTCTAAGTTATTGATCTTATGACAGAATTCTATTGCAATGACTTTATTTCTAATATATTAAATGATAGAAGTATATTTAATAAGTGTATATGATAGATGTGGATGCAGTAAATTGATAGCAGCTTGCACTGCAATCTTTACCTTTCTACGTATGGATTGGCTACAGCTGAAATAACAGGTACTTTGCACCTTTCAGGCATTTTTAAAGACTGTGCAATTGGTAGCAGCAGAGTTTTATTCCTATTATTATTACTGATTTTACCAATAAATAATTTTATTCCATTAGCTGAAATAACTGTCACAAAGTAATATTTCTGCTATAAAATGTGATGGCAGAGATTAAGGAGCTATCTGATTTAAGGTATCTTCAATCTTTACATAAACTTAAAAAAACTGAGCATAGTTTAAGAAGGTGGGGAAAGCACAAACCACAACTCACATTTTTTGGACCAAATGAACAGGTAAAGGGAAGAGATATGGAACAGGTAAAGAGAAGAGAGATGAAAATACTCTTGGTAGACCCAACTCAATTCATTGCATGTATTTTCCTACAGGATGGCTGACAAGGAGGAAATATATTTCCTTGCATTACCAGGCTACCTGAGAATGAACCCTGATTTGGAAA
>VWZE01013829.1:158267-186337 GCA_013396675.1 Eubucco bourcierii | reverse complement strand
CCCCCACCCCGACCACCTTGTCTTTATATGGTAAGAGTAGTGTATAATTTAATAATGTTATATATAATGTTCATTGATGGTAGTGAGATTTTACATTCATGAAAAACAAACAAACAAACAAAACATAACACCTGAATTAGGTGTTTTATATCAAGTTTCACATTAATTACACCTTTTTAAATCCTGTAGACTACTGTGAGATGCCATAGAATGTGATGGTGGAATGTTGAATGACAATAATTTATAACAAAATATTTTACAGGAAAATATGAAGTTGTTTATAAAATACACATTCTAAGAAGAGATTCATGGTAGACAACACTGAAATGGCATGGTAAAATTTGGAACAATGAGAACACTATTGAACACTTTTTGAGTTGTTAATGGTACTTGAAACAATATCCAGTCTTCTCTCTCTGACACTAATTAATTTATGGTCATCACATCCTGTAAAGATAAACTTTTGCACACATCCAACAAAAGGTAATGAAGCTTAATTATTAATGTAATTTAATTTTACTGCTCTTCAGGTTATGATTAAGATAAAACTGTCAATACAGAAATAAGTACCAGCAAGGCTCAATTGTTGCAGTTTACAAATAGGTAATTTAAACACCATTTTGTGCAGATTGAGGAGCATGGTAATTGGTTTCTCATAATGGAAATGCCCTCCACAGGCTCTGCAAGATACCTGATTCTACACTTGGATGTTGGACTTACCCAGTAAAGGAGAAACTAAGATACAGTTTCTTGAGGCAGTTCACACACACAGCTCTAGCCTTCCAGATTAATAGAATGTCAAAGAGTGAGACAAGGCAACCTCTTTTAATCGTGCTGATGCTAGTCCTCACTGCTGAAAGAATTGAAAAATACTACCACTGAATTTTGAAACCGCCATCCAATACATCCCATTGAAAATCTTGTTATTTTGTGGAATCTAATATGAGCAGAGAAAGTTCTGATGCTACTTACTGATATCTGATTGATGATTATTCCTTAATAGCTCAAGTACTGTTTTTTATCTGAAGGTTTTAGCCGAGGAAAGCTTCTTGTATGTTTCTGCAGCTACAAACAGTGACAGTATTCTGCTATTTTTCCCCCTCTTCTTATTTCTATGATTCTATGAGTAGCTTTTAGTGTTAGTTCTTAGTCCTTAAAGTAGACTGACCTCGACCACCTTTGTTAGTGTCGGTGGAATTCTAATTACTTTTATCAAGTGTTTAGTTAATCGACAGCATTAAATATGACAGGAAGAAGTAATCTTTTGACTGATGTTTATAATACAGAATCATAGAATCATAGAATGGTAAGGTTGGAAGGGACCTCAAGGATCATCTAGTTCCAACTCCCTGCCATGTGTGGTGTGGGTGTGGGAAACTTCTCTATGGGATATCTGATTCTTTATTTCCTGTATCTTATTGTTTGCACTGAATATGTTGAATGTTAGAAAGACACTTAAAGCCAGTGAGATCATCTCTTTAAATGAAATGTAAAGAAATAAAGGCCAACTTGAAGGGATCATCTTGCAGTCTTTCAGAATACAAAGCTCTCAATGCAACTTCAGCAGAAGTTTTCTGTAGTGAATAGATGATCAGAATCATAGATTTTGTTCTGACCTGTAATCTCTTTTTCTCCAATTATAACAGTAGCTGTTAAAAATTCAGTGTTCCCTACCTTGTGCTATTTTCTGTAATTTTTATTTTCAGTATATCCTCTAGTTTGAGCTTCCACAATAACTATTGCAAGTAGTAAGTAGTTTCTACTTCTTCAAATAATACATATAAATATATTACATCTATGACATAGAAAAGTGTTTTTAATAGCTTTAACTGAGTCCACCATATTTATCCATGATCATTTGTAGCTGTAGACTGGAAGATCGATTCCAGAAAAATCCAACTGCCTGTTTAGTACCCCCATTCGCACATAAACATAAACACTCTTAAGCATAGAAGGTGCAGTTAAAATTGGTTTATTTGTTGGAAGCGGAGAATAGATCAAGTAAAGTTTTAGGCAGAAGGTTGCAAGAAAATTCACAGGAGGAAAGTCACTGTGAGTAATGTGGTATGAGAGCTTACAGATCAAAAAAACCACAGGTTTTGGGATTCACAGGGGAAATAGTGGGATCAGAAGCTGAATAAGGTTGTGCAAAATAGCATGGATGGGAACAGTCTTAGCTTCCTGTAGATTTGAGGAGCTGGATCCACATGGTAACAGTTAACAAAACAACTATCACTGCATTTACTGTGTGCAGGTATAAGTGTAATGACAAAGAGTAAAATCTTTTTCATTTGCTTTGGCTGTAACAAGCCCAGATCAATCAGGTAGCACACAAGGAGACCTACTTGATCTTTAAAAGCCAAAAATGCATAAGCAAAAAATCACAGCTCAGTAGTTTATCTTCTACAGTCATTCCTAGCTCCATCCTGGAAGACACATTGAACAAAACAATGACAAGGATACTAACATTTTAGTGGGAATGCTACTCTTGAATGAACACATATTCATATGCAGTTTTCTATAGTCAGTATTTGTCGGGCCAATATGCAATTTTCTTTTGCTATTGTCATTGTTCACTAGGAGTAATAGAATTTGCAGAATGTTATGGAAAGCCTGTGTAAGGACACAAAAAAGAATTATCTGTAAGTTGTCTTTTCATAGTGAAGTTTTATTTCAAGTCCCAAATGCAGCAGAGGGTGCTGGCTTAATGTAGTCTTTTCCTACAACACATAAGTGAGGGAAAGTAACACACACAAAAAAAAAATTTTGGGTTGAGATAAAAGACTGAGACAGAATGAGTTTAATATAAATGTGATATCAGAATACACATTATCTCAGCCTTTTGGCAGAAAAAGCACAGCAGAAAGCAGCAGTAAGCAGAAGCTAGGGAGCTAAAACCCCAAGCTGGGGACCTACCTCCCTATCCCACTTCATCCAGCTGCCATTCCAGTGGAAGAGAGCAAACACCGAAAACCTGAAACCCAAAAGCAGGAACCAGAACAGGAAGACTCTCATGTTACAATCTGTACTTCAAGTTCCATAATATTTTGCTCCAGCCAGCACTTTCATTTTGAAGCTGGCATGAAGCAGGATGATTTTGAATAACAGTAGCAGACCTAACCCATGACACAGAGAAATATATTTAGTTAACCATATATTGACTGCTTCCCATTTTGGACCCAAACATTCAGAAGAAACCTGTGAAAAATTAAAACAAGAGCTCTAAAATAATAATCTCCTAGTGTAACAATTATGTGCCTTATAAATGTAAAGACATGACAACTAAGAATCAGAAATAGAAAGGAATAACATAGAAATAACAATAATTCAATATATGTCTTGTCATTCATTATTTCTGTGGATTTCTTTTGTCTTAAATATACTTCATATCTAAAGAATAGATACTTTAAAATGTACATCTATGTTAAGACTACTGTAATAACTGATTTCATTCTCAAGATCTTCTGATTTTCAAATAAAGGATTTTATACATTTAAAACACATGTTGGAGATGAACATCAACTGTGACTACATATGGGTATGCTCAGTCTTTGAGTTTGATTGGAAAAGTAAGACACTAAACCTGTAAAAGGACTTATCATAAATCTGGTATTAAGCACAATTTTTAAAAAATAGTTTTTTATTTTAATTAAAAAGAAAGAATAAGTTGTGAGTAGGGAATGTGTAGTATTTTTAAAGGAAAATATATTTAAAGGAAAATATTTTTAAATATTTCTAAAGGAAAATAAATTACTTTTAGTAATTTTCCTGTTTACTATGGACTGACTTACTCAGTTGAAGGACTGTTTGAGAAAAATTAGTCCAAACCATGAAGCACCATTATTAAGTATATTAAAAATCATACTTTTAATTGTGGTTGGCACTCAGCACAGGTGAGAACTTCTGGTTTTAACTAATGTTTTCAAATGGCAGATAAGGCTGGAAGAATAACAGAGCTATCAGTTATATAGCTGAAAACAGAAAACAATATCTGAATGCCAAATAAATTAATTATTTTTTATTCTCTGTACAATGGAAGAATAATTAACTCTCCACACAGTATTTTACATATCACCCACATTGGCTGCTTAGGGTTAATAAAGGGGAAAAAGAAATATACTAATTTTTCAAATATTATGATATTGCTCTTAATGCTTTGGAATATAGACTTACCTGCAGACAATTTTGGATCAAGTCCATCTGTTTCTCATCAAAACCATATACTGGGTATTTAGAATGCTTTTTTTGATAAGGGAAGAGTGAAAGTAAACACTATAAAGTCAGGACATTTCTGTGTTTTCTGTGTTTTTTCACTTTTTTTATGAATTGGCACATTTAGTTTACAGAGTCAACAGGTTTTTTTTTTCTTCCCCTCTTTTAGGTGAGGCTGTGAACCTTCAAGCTAAAGAGTATTCCCACATACTTGCTCTCTGGATAAATTTCTATTTCCGCATTTATAATGTATGAAGCAAAGCAGTTCTGTCATGAAGAAACAGTAATTCGAAGTGCCCTTTACTATGGTACTGAGACAACTTTACTGCAGGTTGAGAATCCTAAAATTCAAATTAACTCTTCAGCTCAACCAAGGGCAAAGCTTAGCTTGTATTGTCTCAGGTCTCTGGAAAAGTCCTTTAACATTCTGTAGCGTATCCTGGGAAAAACCAACAGCTCCCTGTTGGAAAAAAAGAGTAGATCAGTAATTTCTTCTTTCAGTTCTGTAAGTTCATTTTCGGGCAGGATTGGAGAAACCAAGTCGAAGAAAATTAAGTCAACTGAATTGGAATCAGACAGCAGTTTAAAGACTGTACACAGTCCAGCAATTTCTATACACATTTGGAGTCTGCCATTGGTAGACCTTGTTTGCCCTTTACAATCTTTCTTCCTTTTGCTGAAATGTCAATGACGGTTTTTTGAAAGGCCTATGACTTAAGCATGCTCATGAAACTAAACTCTTAAAGTGTGTTCTTTTTACAGTGTCAGCTAAATATTTTATCCTTCTTTGATATTATACAGCATGACATATTATTAACCCGCAGTTTTATTTCTTTCCTTAAAAATGTATAACTAGATTTTGTTGAAACAGCTCATATATAAAATACAAGAGTAACAAAACAAACAAACAAAAAAATCAGACCCCTCTAGTAAGAAAATAAAACCCCAGACATTTTCCCATGAAGAAAAGATATTTCGCTATAAAATAATATAAAGCATTACTTTTATTGCATGTACTCTACTCATCATAGAGTAGAAGTACATACCATTATTTAAAATATCAGTATTGAAACAGTTTTAATTAATGTTCTTGTTGAACAAAGCATCAAACAATAGCTCTTTTACTTCAAAAACATTAAATTAGTTTCTAAGGGAATTACCAAGGTGTTTGGTATTTAAAATCAAATTCGGTTTACCATATATTGTAGATATGTTCTCTACAAGCATGAGTTTGTTTTATTCCTCTCTAATGGAAATCTTCTTAGACTGTGTTTTGTTTTAATTATTTATTTTTTTTTAATTGCTCATAGACTGTCCCAGAAAACAAATAAAGTTGCAACCTGTAGATAATTCTTTACATCCTTTATAGGGTTTCATATCCTTTGAAGTCTATTCAGTTCAAGTTTTGCTGCTGACAGTTAAAACATGGTACAGCTCTGATCAGGACAGATAAACAGCTAAATTTTCATATTCTGTTCCTCTTATTACTCTGATACTTGTCATGATGTTTTTTTCCACACCCTTTTCACAGTTGCCTGTTCTCCATACAGCTATGCATATTGTTACATCATGCGTTTCATTCAGCACACCTGCTGTGATGGTTTGGCCCTCAAAGGGAAAATAATGGTACTAACATCTATGTCCATTTGGTTAAGTCATTAACCATTACGTTTTGTGCTTTACAGAAGAGATGAAAGCTAGAGGAAAATAGTATTAAGATGGAATAGACAACATGTCCTTGCACTGTGACAGGCCTTCAAAGGAAGGCTACAAACCCAAAGGATTATTTTGTTGATTATAACATACTCTAGACATCATTGTATATTGTCTCTAGTCACTAAGCACCTTACACCCATCAAAGTGATAAAAATATCTTATAATAAAGCATTAGATAAAAGCACAGAAATTAAAATGCTATACTGTTTTATAAGGTTTATTAAGTTTACCTGTCCTAGAAGTTTAAAAAAAAAAAAATTTCATAAAGGCTTATTAGTCCTCAGTCCCCATTCTCTCTTTCATTATGAGGAACAATACCTCTTTGGAGAAACGCATGAAAGAATTATTGTTCCTAGTAGTGCACTGATTCATCCCATCTCACAGTATGCAAGGAATAATGAAGAAGAGAGAAAATAAGGATTACATGTGTCTAAATTTATATGTGAATAAGTAAAGGGCACCAGTGTGATTTATACTTACAAACCTCAGAAAATGCAATATTGTGTTGCTATAATGCAGGTATAAATACAAGTTTCAATAAAGCAATATTGTTTTTAAAGGAACTTTATTGTAGAAAAACTGAGATGGGAAGTAATATCTACTTATTGCCTTCTGGAAGTGAGTAAATAATTTCTTATGAAATTATGATCTCCTTACTTATGAAAAAGTCTTTATACTGTAAAAGATAGGATTAAAATCATAAGGTTACAGTAAGTAAAGGTGCTTTCTCTTTCACAGATCTGTATTTATGTCAGTCTTTCAAGATTCAAAATGAACAGTATTAGACTTTATTGCATTTGGTTTACATCTGACTGCCAGCTGAAGCCACGGGAGATTTAAATGTAGTGAATCCAGAAGCAGTGTAGACCACAATTCAGCAAGGCCAATAGGTTTCTTACCTGAACACAGCATGGGGGCTTGGGCTGCAGAGTGCAACAATCTTACCAGTAGCCTCACTAAAACATCAACAGCAGTTAGGCAGGCTGAGAAATAAGGGAAACAAACAAACAAAACCAAACAACCAACAAAACCCAAGGGTGAGTTACCCGGATGTGTCTCAGCAGCCTGCAAGTTCAGTTGCCTAAAAAGATCCACCCATGGTTACAACTTGGCTGAAAGCTGTTAGGGAAACTGTGGATACCCAGACAGAGGCCATACACAAACATGTAGGTGTCCAGGCCCCTGGCCTCAGAGAGTGCCAGAGCCTGGCACTTGCAATGGAGGGTGACAGAGGCAACACCTGTTGTTGTTGTTGTGAACAGGTGAATGATCTACTCAGTTTGGTGGTTGAGCTGAAGGAAGAAACAATAAGACTAAGGACTATAAGAGAATGTGAAAGGTAGTTAGACTTGTGGAACCAGGCATGCAGACCACCCTAGCAGAGGGAAAAGAAAATCACCAGGGTTGGAAGGATGGAGTGAAAGTAATGACCTCCAACCTGTTGCCCTGAAGTGTGCTGTGAACACTGCAGTGAAGGCAAGGTCTTACAGAGCCAAGTCAGGGGCCTCCGAGGTAACAGGACACATGAGGGTAGCTCCCAAGAAATGCCTTGGGGGAACAGTGGGTTGCCCCTCTAAGAAGCTGATATGGGCAGCAGCCCAAATGAGATCCCTCTACACCAATGCATGCAGCAAAGGCAACAAACAGAAGGATTTGGAAGCTACCCTGCTACAGGAAAGCTATGATATGGTGGCAATTACAGAAACTTGGTGGGATAAATCCTATGACTAGATGTGCTATCAATGGCTACAAGCTGTTCAGAAGGGACAGTAGAGGAAGAAGGGGTGGAGGTGTTGCCCTCTATGTAAAGAAGTGGATAGAGTGTGAAGAGTTGTCACTAAAGAATAACCATGAGCAGGTCAAAAGCTTATTGGTAGGTATTAGGGATTGGGACAACAAAGGGAGCCTTGTGATAGGAGTCTACTACAGGTTGCTTGTTAAAGCAGAACCTTTTTATTCCAGTTCAAGGAGACATCATGATCACAGGCGCTCATCCTTCTGAGGAATTTTAACCACTGACATCTGTTGGAAAAGTAGCATCGCTAGCTATAGGCCTGCATGACAACTTCTTAAGACAAGAAATTTACAGCCCTACGTGAGGGAATACGTTATAGAACATGTTGGTCACAAATGCAAGTGAAGTCATCAGGGATGTCAAAGTTGAAGGCAGCCTGGGCTGCAGCAATCATGCACTAGTGCAGTTGACTGTCCTAGGGAGTATGTAGCCCATGAGAAGCATAGTTAGGATCCTAAACTTTAGAAAAGCAGCTTTTCAAGGAGTTAGTAAATAGGACCTTGTGGGAAACTGCCCTCAGAGACAACAGAACAGAACAAAACTGGTAGATCTTTAAGAATGTTTTTAACAGAGCACGAGTGATCTCAATCTCCTTATGTAAAAAATCAATCAAGGAAGGCAAGAGACCACCATGGCTGAACCATGACCTGCTGGCCAGACTAAAGGGTTAAAGGGCAGGTTGGGACTCCACAGGGAATGGAAGAAGAGACAGGCATCCTAGGAAGAGTATAGAGATGTTGTCCAGTTGTGTAGGGACAAGATCAGGAAGGCCAAGACACAGTTGGAACTGAACTTGGCAAGGGATGTAAAGAAAAACAAAAAAGGTTTCTACAGGTACACTAACCGGAAAAAGATTAAAGAAAGCCTACACACACACACACACACACACACACACACACACATACACACCCATGATGAGCAACAGTGGGGAACTTGTATCAATGGATGAATAGAAGGCTGAGATTCTCAACAACTTTTTTGCCCTAGTCTTCACTGGCAACCCCTCTCATAATGGATCTCACATTGATGGCCCACAAGTTGGAGACCAGGGAGACAAAGTCTCTCCCACTGTAAGTGAAGACAAGGTAAGTGATCATCTGAGTAACCTGAAGTTATACAAGTCCATGGGACCTGACAAAATGCATCCCAGAGTCCTGAGGAAATTAGCTGATGTAGTTGCCAAGCCACTCTCCATGATATTTGAAAAGTCCTGGCAGTCAGGGGAAGTCCCTAGGGACTGGAAGAAAGGAAATGTTACACCTATTTTTAAAAAGGGTAGAAAACAGGATCCTGGGAACTACCATCCTGTCAGACTCATCTCCTTGCCTGGGAAGATCATGAAAGAGATCCTCATAGATGCCATGCTAAGGCACATGGCAGAGAGGAAGGTGATTCAAGACAGCCAACACGGCTTTACTAGGGACAAATCCTGCCTGACCAGCGTAGAGACTTTTTATGATAATGTGACTATGTCAGTAGATAAGGGACGACCTATAGTCTGTCCCAATTTGGGGCCACAGGCAGCCCAGAACTGGTGAACAGAAGTGACTCTTACTCTTTCTGAAGAGTAAGAATGAAGTTACTGCACACTGAAGTTTAAAGAGAGATTCTATTTACAAGAGCATATCTGTAAAAGGCAATCCGGTAGAACAAGTACACCCACAAGCTATGTTATGAGACTAAATCCATCTAGAATCCTCCACCCCTTCCACCCTCAGCAGGCCAAAACTACCCTCCCCAGCTCAACCTACAAGGCCTCAGCAGGCTGCATGATGCAGCTCAAAGTTCCCTGCCTGTTAGGAACTACCTCCCCCACAGGAACCATGAAATAAGAAGGGACACATGCTCTTCCTGGAGAAAAGAAGTGAAGGGAGAAAAGGCAGGGAGAAGGAGAGGATATCAGCCAGGAACTGCCTTATGAGTTATGATACCAGAAAGTGAAATAGAGTAACAATTACAATATCCTGGGACTCCCAAGTCCATTCCCTGGGAGGAGCCTCTGTCCCTATAGTTTTCTTAAGGAAACCTGGTACCCCCTCAAACTACCCCACCTATGGATGCAAGGTATTTGACATGGTCCCCCACAACATTCTGCTTGCCAGAAGGTGAAACATAGCCTGGGTTGCATCAAAGGTTGTGTTGCCAGTGGATCCAGAGAGATGATTCTACCACTTGGCTCTGGTGAGACATCACCTGTAGTACTGAGTTTAGGTCTGGAGCCCTCAATATAGGAATGACATGAAGCTGACAGAGCAAGTCCAGGGGAGAGTCACAAAAATAATCAGGGGTTTGGAGCACCTCTGCTATGACAACAGGCTGAGGAAGTTGAGGTTGTTCAGCCTGGAGGAGAGGCTCTGGGGAGACGTAATAATGCCTTTCCAGTACCTGAAGGGGCCCTACAAAAAGGATGGAGTGAGACTGTTTACAAAAGCCTGTGGTAATGAGACAAGCAGCTTCAACTAGAGAAGAGCAGATTTAGATTGCATGTTAGGAACAGTTTGTTTCTGTGAGGGTGGTGGAACATTTGAACAGGTTGCCCAGGGAGGTGGTTGAGGCCCCATCCCTGGATGGGGATATTCAAAGTGAGGCTCGACAGGGCTCTGAGCAGCCTGATCTAGTTGAGGAAGCCCCTGCTGACTGCAGAGGGGGTTGGACTAGATGACCTTCAGAGGTCCCTTCCAACTCAGATCATTCTATGACTATATAATAATATTTTTTTAACTGGGAAAAATAACCCCAAAATCACTGTAACTGCACTCTGATAAAAGTACTATTTCAGAAAATAGATTGATCTGAAAGTTTATAAAAGCTACAGAGAACTATGTTCTGGAAAAGGAAGCCTCTGAGTTTCCAAAATATGTATTTTTCATTCCTGTAATTTATACACTTTCTCTTCTAGTTAATAAATTCTGGCTTTCAGACAGTGCCTCAGAAAACAAACAAAAACCAAAGCAAACAAACAGAAAACCAACTAAACAACAACCGTATTTTAGCACTTTCAACTATCTGCTTTGTTTTCTCTGTTCATCCCTGTGTTTTTCCTGTTCAGTTGCTCAGTAAAAAAATATCCATTCACGCCAAGGGCTCGTGTCAGACCTTCTGTTAGGTTTATCTGCTACAATTTGCTATCATTCAAATATGCCTTAGCACATATTGAGATATATGCAGGTAAATACACTCTGGGACATAGGAGTTTCCACCACAACACAAGAAGACATTTCTTTATGGTGTTGGAGCACTGGAACAGGTTGCCCAGAGACATTGTGGAGTCTTCTTCGGAGGCCTTTAAAATCCACCTCGATGCATTCCTGTGTGGCCTACCCTAGGTTGTCCTGCTTTGGTAGTGGGGTTGGCTCTGTGTTCTCTGGAGGTCCCTTCCATCCTCTCACATTCTGTTGTTATCTAGCTGTCCAGTGGAACTCTCTAAATTTGCAGAATAACTAACTTTCTTCATGAGTATTTAAATCCTTTAAGGTTGGGTTGTCGGTTGTTGTATTTTTCTCATTTATATCCAATGTGTTATAATCTCATATTCAAAATTCTAAATCATTGCTCAGGTGCTTTTGCTTCTCATAAATCAAGACCAGTGAGAGGTCTTGAACGCAAGTCCTGTGAGGAGTAGCTAAGGGAGTTGGGGTTGTTCAGCCTGGAGAAGAGGAGGTTGAGGGGAGACTTCATTGCTCCCTACAACTACCTGAAAGGAGATTGTAGAGAGGTAGGGGTTGGATTCTTCTCCCATGTAAAAAGTGATAGGATGAGGAAATGGCCTCAAATTGCATCATGGTTGGTTTTTGATTGGAAAAATTACTTCACAGCAAGGGTCATCATGCACTGGAAACAGGCTCTCCATGGAAGCGGTGGAATCACCATCCCTGGAGTAATTTGAAAGCCATTTGGATGAGGTGCTCAGAGCTGTGGTCTAACAGTTGTATACAGGGAGATGTTAGGTTGCAGCTGGACTCAATCTTAAGGTTTTTTCCAACCAGGCAATTCTATGATGAAGGGCATAAGCAAATATCAGCATGGGTTTGTTCAAGATATTAAATATTTGAAGACAATTACAACTATTTTTAATTATTTTTTTTTTTTTTTGTTGAATGCAAAGTTCTAAGTGCCAGGTTTTTAGGTTGTTGTTTCCCTCTCCCCTCACTCCTTGAATCCATCTTGCTGGTTAGTAAAGAGTTAATTACAATTATAGAAAACAGTTTAATCTTTACACTGGTATCCAGTCTGTTCCATGTGGCATGTCATGAAGTGTTTTCCATCCAGAAAAATACTGTAATTTGTTTCAGATGTGTAGCATCTCAAATACACCTTCCTGCCCTGCAGTCTCCATGGAAACATTGTCCTTCAAGCAAAGCACTTGATTAATCAATGAGATTTTATCAAAGTAAAAGCTAAATTAAGTACTGTGAAGACTTGCAATAAGATATAAAGATAAACTAAATGTGTGTATTTCTCCTGTCTGTGAAGGATAACTGTAAGCAGTAACTTTGGGATTTGTCAATCTGCCAAAATCACTTCTGGCTTTGTCATATTTTTGTTAGAGTTTTATTTCTTCATAGAATCAATGAGTGCGAAATAAAACTGTGTGTCTTATGGGTTGAATTAAAAAATATGTTCACTCCTTTGCATACCTCAAAGACTATGAGCTTGAGAAGAGTTGCTTCTCAACATCAAAGCATCACTGAACATGTACGTTTATAGAATCATTTAAATATATAATAATTTTGGATACAAAATACCTTTGAGATCATTTTATCCAACGTTAATGCAGCACTACTAAAGCAACCACTAAACAACATCTCTAATCAAGCATGTCTTTTGAATACAAAGAATGGTTATTCAACCACTTCCCTGGGTAGCCCATGCCAACACTGGTAATTTATGTGAAGAAAATTTTCCTAATACTAAACCTAAATATCCTGTGAGGTAACTTGAAGCCATTTCTTCTTGTTCTGTAGCTTGTTCTTTCGGATGAGAGACCAACACTCACCTCTCTTCAACTTCCTTTCAGGGAGTTGTAAAAAGTGAGGTGGTCTCCTCTGACCCACCTTTTCTCCAGGATAAACAATCCCAGTTTCCCCAGCCACTAATCATAAGACTTGTACTCTAGATCCTGCACAAGATTTGTTGTCTTTCGTTGGACATGCCCCAGAACTTCAATGTCTTTTTTGTAGTGAGGGGTCTGAAACTGTACACGGTATTCAAAGCACTGAATTAATTCATGGTGAATCATGAATTCTCCTGACAGAATACTGCCTAAGAAGAGAAACATGTCACAAATAGTTGGTTTGGATTTTGATTTGCCAAACATGATGTCAACATCAGGAAAAGGATCTCTTCTAAATGCATTGCTTCCTGAATGAAAACTTTCTATTTTTCTTCTAACTATTGCTAGTGACACATCTTTCCTTCAGGCTTTACCATAACTGATTAAAGATAATAGCAATGAAGTACTAAGAAACAGATATTCATGACTGAATCCAGTGAAGATGAGAATATGACATAACTGTAATTTAAAGCTAACTTGCTTTGTGCTATTGATGCCATCATTGAATAGCTTCTTAGACACCGTTGTGTATAAACAGCATTTCTTTAATTTCTGGGCTTCATGGGTGACCTGGTGAAAACTTCTCATGGCTATTTATACACAAACTTTTACAAAATCACACTTATCTAATGCAATGATTCTTCCTACATGTTGCATATTCATAGGTGTGATTCAGCAAAATATTTGTGCCTATGCTTGTGGAAGTGGTCTGAGATCTCCCAAATCCCCTCCTCAAGTTATCATTTATGGCACCAAGACCACCCTTGATGTCCTTGATGTTTTTCTCACCCATCTTTAGTTCCTGACAAATAAGTTGTACCACGAACTTTTTCTTGACTATGCTTAATTTACATAATTGAACTCTTTATATTGATTAGGAAGTGAAGGAAAAGGTTCAAAAAGAACTTACAACAAAAACGCAGTATTTTCCAAAACAAGTGGCAAAACATTTAAAAAACATCTTGTGACTACCTGATGTAATGAGAAACTCAAGGTCCTTTGGAAAACAAAAGAAAGAAGTAAAAGGAAGGATAAGGTCTTGCTCAGTATTACTCTTCGAAATGCAGTCAGCCCTAAGGCCTTGGCTTTTGAAATGTGATCTGTAGATGACACTATATTGAAAATGATTATTTCTCTCCACCCATCTGCTACTCAGTCACTCAATACAGTCTTTAGATTTTCCAAACTTAAAACATGGAATATGTGAAAACAAAATTTTAAAATTAATAATTAATAGGGAAAATTAATTTACTAAAGTGTAAATAAGTACTAATTGTGAAATAAATAAATTGGGTTGATCTTTTCTGATTGCCAGAGGCACATCAGTCTACTCTCTTTAGCCCTCAAATAACAAAATATAATTTAAAAAACCCAAAACCAAACAAAAAACCTTGAGTTGAGATAAAGATGGAGAGATCACATACTACCTAATGTGGCTGGCAAAACGACCTCCACCTAGGCAAGATTAATTAATTACCATTTTAAATGGTGAGAAACAAAACCAAGTTAAAGCAGCAACTTCCCTTACTTTCCTTTTTCTGCAGGCTACAATTTCAGTCTCAATTCCCTTTCACCCACACCCAAAGTGGTGCAAGGAGCATGGGAAATGGAGGGCATATAAATTAATATTCATATAAATTAGTACCAGTTTATAAGTGAGTTGTGGTCAGCCCTCTTCCTCTTCTCTACGCACACTTTTCCTCTACTCTGGTATTGGTCCTTCCAAAGGGCCCTAGTTCCTTCAAGAAATATTCACCTGCTCCCATGTGGTTAGTACTAAGAATAATGTTATCCTGAGCTTCATTAGGAAAAGTATTACTAACAGATTGAGGGAGGTGATCTGTCCCTTCTACTGAGCACTGTATAAGCCATGCATGAAGTATTATACCCAACTCTGGGTTTCCCAGTACCAGAGAGACATGGACATATTGGACAGAGTCCAAAGAAAGGGCCACAAAGATGTTTGTGTGAAGCAGTTCACACGAGGAAAATCCGGGCTATTTAACATGGAGAACAGAAGGCTTCACAAGGATTTTGTCAATGTATATAAATATCTGCAGGGAGAGTGCAAGGAATATGGATCCAGACTGTTTAAAGTAATGCCTAGTGACAAAATGAAAAGCAATGGACACAAAACGAAACATGAGAGGTTTTGTCTGTACATCAGGAAACTTTTCTTCTGATGGTGACTGAACAGTAGTACAGATTACTCAGTGAGTTTCTGATCTCCTACCTTGGAGATATTCCAAAAGTTCTGTGGACATAATCCTGCATAATCAGCTCTGCTGAAGCAGAGGTCTTGAACAAGGTGACCTTCTGAAATTTCTAGACTCCATCTGTTTCTGTGGAAGTACCAAATCAACCTTGTTCCTTACTGGCAGTGAAGACAACTGTTCTTTTCACCTGTGTGATGTTACTGTTCAGCATACTGTACCCTGCCTAGGATTTTTTTTTTTCACAAATAGGGTCTTAACACACCATAAAAACAGCACTAAGGTGTCTCAAATTGGATACCTAAAACTGAAGCATCAAGAATGACTTGTCACTTTGAACTTTAAAACCCAACATTGAATCTGAAAATTCTGCTCCAATAAAAAAAGATCTTTCGGAAGGAAGTGACTGGTGGTAGGAAATCTTTGAGGTGAAAGCCTCCCTCACCTATATAAGATTTGAAATAATTTACTCACTTCAGTAAAAGCTCTAATGTGAATGCTTTGATCAAAAAAAACCAATAAATTAATCAAGTTTATTACTAACTCTGAAAACCATCACTGCCATATGTGAAGGAGGCGTGATAAACTAAAGTTCAGCAATCTTAACAAATAAATAAATAAATAAATAAAATAAAGTCTGACTTTAGTCCTTCCTTTGCTGCATAGGAATAGTTGTCAAGGATCCACAGTAGTAATCATTATGTGGGTGATTTTTGAGATGGGTTTCTCTGATCTAAACCCAAATTGTATCCTAAAATTAAAACACAGGTTGGATTTGGCATTTTCTGTGTCAAGAATCTTCTGAGTCAGGTATATCAAGTAAGGTCAAGTGATTTTTATGAGTCACTTATATTTTCAGTATTTTTTTTTTCTTTTAATTGAAGCTTTTGAGATACTAGATTTAAAGCAGCTGCACTAGACTAACTAGCAGGTGTTCATGACTCTGCTTGAATTAGTTTCTGTCCTACTGTGATATCTGGTCTTTCACAAATACAGAATCTGAGAATGAACACAAGACAATCATGACATATCACAATCTACTGCCAAAGAATGTGTAATCTCATTTCAGTCAATGCATCCGTTTGTATAATACAAACAAACCAGGGATGTCTGAGAATATGAAAAACATGTGTGTTTGCTTGTGGGAACTAGATGGTTTAGCTTACATATACACAGAGTTATTAGGTTTTAACATACCATTAAATAGTTTTGATGGATATTAAATACAAATGAGTCTTAAAGGGGGAATATGAAAGAAAAGGAGCATTTTGGAATGAAGTAAAAGGTATTGCAGATGTGAAATACAGTTTTGGTAAAGACCTCAAAAATTTGAGAAAAATTATGTAAGGTAACAATAGAAGAAAAGAAAAAAACTGAAATACAAGCAACAAATAAAGCACCAGTGGCAGAGGTAACACATTATGGACAAGAATGTGAGCTGCTTTAAGGGGAAAGAGTAATCAAGTCACAGCAATGAACAGACAAAGGATCAGGATGTAGGACAAAGATTTTTAAAGAATTATTTTGCAAATGATAAGGAAATAACGTATTAAGAATAAAGACAAGACCTGAAGAAATAGAAAATCATATATATATATATATATATATATATATGCTTGTACATTGTGCTAAGCTGTGTAAATATAACTGTTGTACTGGTTTGAGGCTAATTAGAATATTTTAATAGAGAAAATTACACTATAGGCTGTGAAAGGAAAACATCATGATGTCTACTTCACTCATATGCTTGCTCAGAAATTGTTTGGGAACAATAACCAAAACAATAGATAAGTCAGTCTCTGTCTGTCTCTTGCGGGAGCAGGAGCTGCTGGGGGATCTAGCAGCTTCTGGGCTCTGGCTCCTCTGCTGATTAATCCTCATTAACCACTTTTCTTCTAATCCCCCTGGCTGATCCTCCTAATTTACCTTGCATGTAAGGCAAACCTTGGGGTAAGGTACAGGGGTGGGGAGAAGGTAGAAGGGTGGTTAGGAGCCCCTCCTGGGGTCTCTGATTTCTGGGAGGGGAGTTGTGTTTCTGTATTACCTTTAACTTGTATATTTCTGTAAATATTCTGTATATAGTATATGTATATCTGCTGTACATTGTGTTGAGTTGTAAATATAACTCCATCACTTAACTTCCAGCCGACTGAGTTCTAGTCTGGGTCATTTTACAAAGTGTGGGGAGGCGGGGAACTCCCAAACCTTCACAACTGTAATTACAACTAATATAAACTGAGTAAATATTGCTTCATTCCTTAACTTCCAGCCAGCTGAGTCTAGTCTGGGTGACTTTACAAAGTGTTGGGGGGGCGGGAAACTCCTAAACCATCACAATTAGATAAAAATTTCAAAATACTAAAGAAAATGCAGTGTCACTGTACCAACAGTAAGGTGTAATACTAGAAAAGTAAAGTTTAATTTCTCCTTTGTTGTTAAACCACGTGGAAAGATTCATTCAGGAAAGACAAATAGGTTTCAAACCTTTCAGTCTGCAGACTGATCATATTTTGCACTGCAGACATATCTTCCTCTAAGCGAAAGAAAGTCTGTTGAAAACAGGCTAGTCTTAAAAATAAAACAAAAAATTTTACGATTTCTGGCTGCTTAAACTCAGCCCAGAGCCCATGCTCTGTAGAAATCACTAGAATAATTGGCAAAAGCAATTGTTGAATGCTTCAACAAGGAAATGCTTTCAGGGAAAGGTTATTCACTCAGTCCTCCAAAATGATAAAACCTGAACTCTTGAAGTAAACTTATCACAAGAAAGTGATGCTGAAATGCACATATTCCAGAGAAAGAAATGTTCTCAAGAATCTGCAAATTAAAATACCTGGACATCTTCCATTATCAGGAAAAAAATGTTATAAACACATCTTCAATTTAACTGATCGTGCAAATTCAGCATTCAATCAATGTGGGATAAGTCTCTAAAATTATGCAAAATTGTAACATGCTCATAGCTCCAACCATATCTGTAATACAAGTTCAAGATATGTCTCAGGTATACAGCTCCTATTTCAAACACAAGTGGCTGATTATTGAACCTCATTCACTCCAAGCCAGCTGTCAAAAAGAAAGATTGCTGAAATCAGTTCAGAAATGTGTTAGTTCTATCAGCCATACTGAATGTCAGCTGTTCTCCAAAGCCAAGGAATTAATAAAAGATGATTGTGTCATAGAGGCAAACAATGTGATAAGCTCAAGATGCCCTCTCAACTAATCATTCATTGTCAAAACAACAAAGGCTTACTTCCTTGGGTGTCTGCATTCCAGTAATCTGTTCTTATGTAACCTGTACTCACTTAATTTGGTTGGTTGATTTTTGAAAACTCATTAGAAAACTTCATGCAGGATGTGGTTTCCAACACAATAGTTCTTCATAAAGCTGACCATAATGATAATTAACAATAAACTCTGTTTTGTACTGAACTTAATTACATTAAATTATTAAACTAAATTAAGTTTGCTTCTGCTGCCAGATGTGTTGTGTGAAAGATTGTCATTTTCAGCCTCTGACAGAAACACCAGTACTTCAGACTTTACTAATCCTTTCCTATGTGAGGGGAGTAATTAGTTTTGGGCGTAATTTTATAGCACATCCTTGTTACAGTCTTTTAAGTTTCTTGTTTTCAGATTTCTTGTAAAAAAGCATAATTGTCTGTGATACCTTAGTACTCTTGGTTCTTCTTTTTTTTCTTTTTCATTCTGGGATGACAATATTGGACATAAATTCACTTATATAGTTCACAATCCAAAGTATCTTTCTATTTCTTCCCTGTGTTTTCATAGAATAATAGAATGTCAGGGGGTGGAAGGGACCTCAAAAGATCACCTAGTCCAGCCCCACTGCCAGAGGAGGATCACCTAGAGCAGATCACACTGGAATGTGATCAGACAGTTCTTGAATATCTCCAGAGAAGAAGACTCCACAACCTTCCTGAGCAACTGCTTCCAGTGTAGATTTTTGTCTCAGATTTATTTTGTCATCTACAGTTTACTGTTTTGGATTTGTGGGTTTGTTCTGTTAATTTATTTTCCTTGTATGTTATTTCAGTTTCCTATAATTTTTATTTCTGTTACTTTGTGTTTTGGGGTTGTTTTTTGGGGGGTTGTTTGTTTGTTTGGGCTTTTTATTTTTTGTTTTCCTTGGTTTGTTTTGTGTTTGTTTGTTTGGTTTTGTTGGTTTGGGTTTTGTTTATTTGTTTGTTTGATTGATCGATTCAAATAGTGCTTAGAATCTCTGTAATTCTTATGTCTTTTCCCCAGATTGAAATACAACTTCATGAAGTTCAATAAGGACAAATGTAGAGTACTGTACCAGGGGAGGAGTAACACTGGGTACCAGTGCAAACTAGGGGTCATCCTGCTGGAAGGCAGCCCCATAGAGAAAGATCTTTAAGTCCTAGTGGACAGCAAGTTATCTGTAAGGTAGTAATGTACCCTTGTGACCAAGAGGGCCAATGGCATCCTGGGATGCATCAAGAAACCTGACCACTAGGTCTGTGGAGGTTCTCTTTCTCCTCTACTGTGCCCTGGTGGGACCACACCTGGAGTTGGCATCCAGTTTTGGACTCCCCAGTTCAACAGAAACAGAGATCTGCTGGAGAGAGTCCAATGGAGAGCTACAAGGATGATTGCGGTACTTGAACATCTCTTCTATGAGGAAGGACTTCGAGAACTGGGCTGTTTAGTTCTTGAAAAGATAAGGCTGACGGTGGATCTTATAAATGTCTGAATGGGTGTCAAAATGAAGGTGCCAGTCTCTTTTTGGTGGCACCCAGTGACAGGACAAGAAATTATGGCTACAAACCAGAACACAGGAGGTTATGAAATGGGAGACATTTAGCCATCTACACTACTGTTCTAGATTGCCGTATTTCTCATTCATTGGAAAAAAACTATTCAGGCAGTTCCTCAGATGTGACATTACCTGATTTTTTACAGTGAATATGTTCTTGATTGGGCACTGAATATGAAAGATTTTAATTTCAATAACTTTTTTTACAATACGAAAAATCATCCAATATTGGCACATTATAAGATGCACACATACATTTTCTTATGTATTAATTCATATATTTCTTTAATGAAATTAAGCTCATAATTGTCAAGTTTGATTTTTTCCCCCCCCCCTCCATGCTACAATTTATCTGTCGATGTTCACAGAGTCATAATTCCTTTGGATTTCCATTTTAAAAGTAAAAATGTTTGATTTACTTTCTGGTCAATAGTACATTAATCTTCTGCCTGTACTATCACTCTTTGTTCTAATGGAAAATTCCTCTAAGACCACTATGTTAAGATGCTGATGATCTTTGCAAATGTCTCAAAATATTCTAACAATTTCTCATGTGCTTCACAGTGTTATTATTTTATTTAAAAACATTAAACTTTAGCCTCTTTGGAGTAGTTACCACAGTATTTGTAATTTCTTATTATTTGTGAGCTTTTCTGTGAACTTTGCTTGCTTGACAGTCTTTCTCACATTGCTTTCTGATTTCAAACTAATCCATTTTATGAAAACTAGAATACAAATTTTCTCTTAGTATGTGTGATCTGTTCTTCTTGTCAAATTATAATTGCCCTCTGTAATACTTTTCTCCCCCTCACTGAATTTATATGTCACAGACAGATTCATAGCTTGGTCTCAGATTTCGAAAGAAGAAGGAACAGGTTGGCAGCAGTAGTGTGAGGTTGTCCTGGTTTCTGTTTGTTAGGTTTGTTTATTTTCAGAAAGAATATCCAAATGCATCAGTTATAATCAAAGAAGATATTTTAAGAATGTTAAATCTATTTCTTCATTACGTGATTTTTTCCTTTTACTGTCCTCCAATAACCATATATTCTTTTAATCAGGAAAACAAAGTAGTGCATTGCAGTGTGAGTTTGAGTGTCTAAAGCTTTCTATAAACACGGGCATATTGCTTCCTTTATCTTCATAAACAATTAAGCTACTGCTTCCAAGTTTTATACTTCAAGAGAGAATGAACATAAGAATGAAGAACTGGAGTTTTTAATTAGTTCAATTATCTTCTAATCCCATTTCTAGCAATCACAGTAAATGTGTAATGTCACAGAAATCTGGGAAGGTTCACAGATAGCAATTTCTGTACTTCAACCCACAGCACACTTGCACGAACATTGTACAAATGAATTTATACTGCTATGTAAAATAGGAAATCCAAGAAATGCCTATGAAATAGGAAGGAAAAAAAACCTGAAAAATCACAGAATATGCTTGGTTGGAAGAGACCTTCAAAATCATCTAGTCCAACCTTTAACCCAGAAATGTACAGTCAACAACAAACTATGTCCCTAAGCACCAGATCCACATGTTGTTTAAACACCTCCAGGCATGGTGACTCCAACACTGCCCTGGGAAGACTATTCCTATGTTTGATAACTGTTTCAGTGAAAAAATATTTCTAAGTAACTGGCCTAAGCCTCCCCTGGCTCAGCTTGCATTCATTTTTTCTAGTCCTCAGATAAAGAATATTGTTAATGTCTGCTGTTCTCGCACTTCATTTGGAAACAAACAAGCAAACAAACCAAACAAACAAAAACCAAACAAAAAACCTCACACATCCTTTCTTAAAAGTAGACTATATCATATGTTCTATAGACGTGTGAAATGTCTAAAAATCCCTGTCAGTCTGACCTGCTAGCAACACTTTCCCTAAATGTGCCCAGAATGTCATTTGTATTCTTCACATCCAGGTCACGTTGCTCTCTCCTGTCCAGCTTGTTGTTTGATAGAATCTCCAGGGCCTCTTCCTCCAAAGATCTTTCCACAAGCCTTTGAATACAGCCATTCATAGAGTTTTCAATCAATTTAATACTCATCCAGCCCGTACATCCACAACTTTTTAACTGAGATCTTATGTGAGATGGTGTCAAAGGCTTTCACTTTATTAAGCTGGTCAAACACGACTTCCCCTTGATGAATTCATGCTGACTACTCCTGATGGTTTTCTCATGAGATGTCCACGATGAGCTGCTCTAAAAAATTAATGGACTTTTTACCTCCATAGTCTTCTCATGAACACTCTCTACTTGGACACTTTTGCTCTGGTTTGGGGATTCTTATGGCTTGAGGATATAAGAAGAGCTGTGCTACAAGCCCTACATGCCAATAATCTTTCCCTTACAGTACTTTATCTTCAGTACTGGTAAATGGAGAGATGGTTTAGAGAAATTCACAAACCTGATGACTATCTCCACTGAATTCACCATATGTTACTCCTTGTACCAGAACTGTTCTGTTAGGGACAGTAGAGCATTGTACCTTGCTTAGTTCATTTTGCATCCGGGTAAAATCTCAATTTAATGTTGTTTTTATATCTTTTTGGCAGCTTCTAAGGTGTTTCATGGGGTTGAAATGAAGTAACCATTCAAACACTAACAATATCTTCATTATGAAATTCTGTTGCTAAACAACAGAAAATATTTCCTGCTACATATATAACATGAATTTAGGAGGGTTTTTTTATTATTTTTTTTTCTGATGGCTTCCAGCTATACAAAGACCCAACACATCATGAAAATTACCTACAAATACAATTATTTCTAAAATAATTGAATCAATCTATGGCTTAGGATTGTTTCCTCTATACATAGGACAGGCAGTACCTTAGTGAGAGCCAATGTGACAATTAATACTAATGTGACAATGTATTTGGATATTAATTTTCCTGGAAATTTAAGTAATTCAAATATAAGAGAAAATTATAGATTAAGTGCAAAAGATGGAAACTTCAAACACCAGGGTATTTTTCCTCTTATTTTCTTTTTCTTGCATGATATCCATCTTTGTCCTTCTTGTCTTTCATACCATTGAGGTTCTTTTCCTTTCATTACAAAGTTCAATGATAACATGTAATAAAAACAGTAATCTCTGGTAAATAGAGTCACTGGGCCAAATTGCTATATTCAATTTCAACTACCATAAACTCAGCAATTGCCTGTCAATATACAATGTATACTAATCATATATACAAATATGTGTGATTTCTTCATCTTTACATCACAGATCAGTGAAGAATTCAGTCTAATCTATTTTTTTTTAATTTTGCCAGATTTTTTATCTATACTCAAAAAAAAAAGAGAAAAAAAAATATTGTAAAACAAGGCAAATGCCTTTTGAAATGGTAGTCCCTTTTTGAAACATTGATTAGAAAGTGGAGTCAATAAAGTAGTACACCCATTGAACAACGAATCAACAACATTGAGCAAAAAATCAGGAATCTTTATCATATGAAAAATAAAAATTGCTATATTAAATCCTTCTATTCAGCAATTAATTTAATAATGATAATTTTATCAAGTGCAGCAGTTGTAATTAAAAACTTGTTCATGTAGTTATTTACATGCAAGTTTTCATCAAATTATGTTTTGGACTAATTTGCTCTCATTTAGAGTCAAACCCGAAAATATTATCTGTAATTTTCCTGATTACATTTTTATCTATATTCTGTTACATTACTTCATTGTTAATATGTATTTCCTGGAAGTAGTTTTAGAAATTTTTGGAATTATTCTTATAAAGTATCAAGCAATCTTTTTGAAATATTTATGTCAATCTTAATGGATATTCTGCTGTTCACTTGCTGAAGGTGCAAGTCACATGGTGAGTGCCTTAAGTGACATGTTCATTTACTTTAAATTGCCCATGACTCATGCTGTTGACTACACTCTGCTGCATAGAAATGATGAGGAGATTTCACAGTCTGGTAAATAACAATAAGCCTAAAAAATACAACAAGAATCCCTTGCAGAACATAAGTGTCTAAGTATCTTAAAGGAAGAAAGCCGCTACAAATATGGCATATTCTCAGATCAAGAGATACATCAACCTTTCTCCCATACATGGGAAAGAAGTTTTTTTGTTGGTTGGTTGGTTGATTGGTTTGGTTTGAGCATCATTATCAACAAATCACATGTCTTTTATAATCTTCTCTAAGTGTAGATAAGACCACTGAACTTAATGTATCAGCCATGGACAAGTCACCAGATTTAGACTGGATAGCAAGAGTTCACTTAGCAGGGCTTTGAAACATAGTGGAAGGTAGGCTCACTGGAATAGTAAAAGTGATTATTTCAAGATGTATATATGAAAAATGTCTTTAGGTTCAGCAGCCCATGTACTAAGGTAAAAAACACTATTTACAGAGCCTCACTACCTTGTGTGCTAGCATGCTCTAGGACAGACTGAGGATGAAGTTTATGTGATAGGTTGGAGAAGAGGTTACTTCAGAGCAGGAAAATTATTTCAGAGAGGAACTTAGATGGATAACTTCAAAATAAAGGGGTTATAACTATGAAAATTTTCACAAAAACTGCTAATTTCATATCAAAGAGCCCGTGGAAATTAGGTAAATAACGGAGAATTTATTCAGAAAGTTTGCATTTATTTACGCACAATAAAAATATTGTTCCACACATTTTATGCAGTATTATTCTACTTGTTATGTATACGTGAAAAGGTAACTTTTTTTTTTTTCCCAGAATAAATGTAGAAATTTTAGCTGTTTTAGTATACCAACATATATATACACACACAGAAGCACAGAATCAACCAGTTTGGTAGACCTATAAGACCTTCAAGTCCAGCTGTTAACTTACCACTGAGCCATGTCCTTCAAATACCTTCTGGGGATGGTAGTTCTACCACATCCATAAGCAGTCAGTTCTAGTGCCTAAAAACCCTTTCTGTGAAAAAAAAAATAAAAAAAAAAATTACCTAATATACAGTCTAAACCATCTTGGTGCAACCTAAGGTCACTTTCTCTTGTCCTATTGCTTGTAACTTGGAAGAAGAGACTGGCATACATATTGCTACAACCTCCTTTCAGGTAGTCATGTATAGGGAGAAGGTTTCCCCTCAGCCTCCTTCTCTCCAGGCTTAACAACTTCAATTCCCTCAGCTACTCATAAGACTTGCTCATCAACTTCATTGTTCTTTGCACACACTTCAGCACCTCAATGTTCTGGGCAACCAGTGACAGAACAAGAGGACGTAATCTCAAGCTATGTCAGGGGAAGTTTAGGCTGGATGTTTGGAAAAAGTTCTTCACAGAAAGAGTGATTGCCCATTGGAATGGGATGCCCTGGGAGGTGGTGAAATCACTGTCACTGAAAGTGTTTAAAAAAAGACTGGATGAGGTATTAGGGACATGGTTTAGTGATTAGATGGTGTTAGGTGGTAGGTTGGACTTTATGATCTCAAAGGTCTTTTCCAACTTAGTTCTGTGATTTTGTGNTTTGTTTCCCATTTGCCTTAGCAGGACTTTCAGCAGGAAAGCAGCAGTATTCAAGGTGTGGTCTCACCAGCCCCAAGTAACAAAGCAACAATCACTTCCCTGATCCTGCTGGCCACACTATTTCTGATACAAGTCAGGATGTTATTGACCTTCTTGGCCACCTGGGCACACTACTGGTTCATATTCAGGTGGCTGTCTACCAATACCCCCAGGAGATTTTCTGTAACAAATCTTTCCAGTCACTCTGCCTCAAACCTGTATTATTGGACAAGGTTGTTGTGGCCCAAGTGCAGGACACACTTGTCCTTGTGGAATTTATCACTGGCCTTGGTCTATCAATTCAACCTGTACAGATCCCTCTGTAGAGTCTTCCTACTTTCAAGTAAATCAACATTCCTCTTATTTGGTATTGTCATGCTACAGAGTAAGATCCCTACATTGGCTTGCCTCAGGGCCTCAGGACGCTTACTTACTGTTTGACAAAATGTTTACCTCTTTTACAGTGTTCCAATAAGGACTTGTACTGGTGGAGATTCAGAAAGCTAAAATAATTAGTAATTTTAAGTTATTAAAGTGACAGATGCAACAGACTCAAGATTGTCAATGATGAACGTACTACTGTAAAGGAAGGTCAGGTTTGATTTACAGAGCTTCTCAGTCTCCCTGATACTCCTCAACTTAGTTGTCACTTCCCAGAGCTCTGTGACTAAGTTTCTCTGCCTGGGTTCATCTCTCACAGGGCTGCTCAGATCCTGGTGTAAGAGCAGGGTAGATTTGAGTTCCATAATATAGTGCTAGGTAGAGATAAACAAAGAAATCATAGCATATATAAAACATAATTCAAATGTGTTTTCACTACACTATTTTGGATTTCAGTTCTGATTTCATGGAAGAGTTCTTTTGTTTCCAGATATCTATGTCTCTGTTCTATTTTTATTCCTCATAAAAGAGATACAAGGGTAAGGTGTGAGGAAGTCTTTTCATTCCTACAACGACAATAATCACATTATTTGTTTCTCTTCCCTGCTGTATTTCAAGAACTATCTAAATAACATTTTCAAGCTTCAATGCACAACTCAGTAGAGGCAGCGAAACAGAGGCACTTGTGTGATGGTTTCAGGAGTTGCCCACTCCCCAATACAAATTCACCAGACTAGATACAGCTGACTGGAAGTTGAGGAATGAAACTTTATATTCACAGCTTAGCACAGTATACAAGCAGATATTTACAATATATTACAAATATTTACAGCTATATACAGAAATATACAAGTTAAAAGTAATACAGAAACACACTATCCCTCCCAGAAATTGGAGTCCTCAAGAGGAGCTCCCAATTACCTTTCCACCTTCTTTCCACCCCCCACTCTTATCCCAGAATCTACCTTACGTGCAAGGTGAGTTCAGAGGATTGGCAAGGGGAGTTAGAAGCAAAATGATTAGCTGGGTTACAGAACAGCAGAAGCCCAGGGAGAGAGAACAGACACCGACAGACTGACAGACAGACCGTCTTATCTATGTTTGTGTCCTTGCATTTATACAACCAGTAAACCTATGAGTGAAGTAGACATCACAATTATTTTCTTTTAACAGCCTATAATCTAGCTTTTCTCATTAAAATATTCCAATTAGCCTCAAACCAGCACAACTTGAATAAGATACTTCTAAAGTAACACGGTGATCTGTACAGAAATTATGATATAATATTAGTTTATCCAGTCATTTTATTACTGAAAATAAGAAGCACAGAAGAGAAAAAAAAAAAGTTTTATTAAACTGAAAGAGCTTGATGTTTAAAATTATGACACAGGCAGCTATGAATTTAGGCATCCTAATTCTAGATTTAATTACATTTATTATTTTATTAGATGAATTTAGTGATTCATTAAATGTTTAATACATACCTAAAACAGAATCTGTTTTCATCTGAAATGCTAGTAGCCTTTAAAATATAATCAATATGTTGACAACGTGCTGAAGTAACATTTGAATTTGTGTATCAACCAAAATTAAATGCTTGATTTTTGGCTTCAGAATGCGTGCAACGTACATAAAGCATTTCACTGACACCAAATCCAACCTTTGTTTGCTTTCCAAAGTTTGCTGGGATGTTACTAGTGCTGTACGACTCACTGTAATGGAATACCTTCCCATCAAGCCAGTATCTCAGTGAAGAGAATGAGGAAGTTTAAATAGTTCTGAAATATTCTAGTCTACCCTAACCATGCACTTTTTTTTCAAAACACAGCCTTCTTGGGAGAACATTCCTAAGTAATTTTTATGCAAGAATCTAATCTGTCATAAAACTTATGATATGAACATGATTTAAAGATTGTGTGTCATACTTATGTCATTGTGAGAGGCTGATGTCTCTCCCTTGATAGAATCAACAAAGATAAAAATTGCCTTTCTTAAAGGTGGGCCTCGATTGCTGGCAAAGGGATGCAAACAACACCTTTGTGGACTTAGGGGACTTCACCCAGATATCTACCCAAGAGCTCAGGAATGCTAGATAGAGTGTCTTGATGAAATTCTGGGATTTCAGCCTGGCTTGAATGCCCAGGACATGATACTTCACACCAGCTACCCTGAAGAGAAAAGGCTTCTGTGTATTTGGGGTATGGATGGGTAAGCGGTGCAGGGAAGGGGCGGAGGCCCTGCCCAGTTCTGCCACCATACCCCTGTAAATGCATGATAATGCACAAGAAGATTTCCCGGGGAGCTGCACCTGGACAACAGCCTAAAAAAATGTAGAAAAAGACATAAGCAATACCTGCAAAAGTGTGCACCTCCACCAGAGCTCCTCTACGTATGCACCT
>VWZE01013829.1:91376-139422 GCA_013396675.1 Eubucco bourcierii | reverse complement strand
TTCCTTTTTCTTCCTCCCTCCCTCCCTTCCGAATTCCTTCCTTCCGAATTCCTTCCTTCCGAATTCCTTCCAAATTCCTTCCTTCCTTCTTTCTTTTGTCTTCAGAATCCCAGACTCGTGAAATGATCTTTCAGTTCTATGTGCTACTAATGATAATTTTGAGTTATACCTCAATGAATGAATAAATTATGTTTCTGCAAACAGGAAAAGTAATAGATGGTACTTGGCATGCACCTAAGGTTAGAAACAGATATAGTCAGATATTCAGTACGTAAATGAAATGGAAAATATACACAAACATTAATTTAGAGACACTGGTTAATGTTTATTCAAGCTGTAAAAATATTTGTCATTCAGAAACCATACAAAAATAAAGAGGAAGTAAAAAATGTTTAAATATTAATTGCACACTGAATCGAATGTAGAGAGCTAGTTCACAGAAACTGGTTGCTTAGTAAATGGTACATTAATTTTCTAGAAAACCTTATACATACCAATGAAACTGTAAAACAATGGTACATACCTTGAGAGATTATTTTTTCACTCTCAACTTATAATAGCAATAACAACCTTCAGGGTCTCTACCATAAGCATTTTTAAGATACTTATCATCCTGATGTGCGCACATTTGTTATTCGACCTTGTAACAAGCCATTTAGAAATGTGCAGAAAAGAATAAAGTAATCAGAACACTTTCCTGGGAATAATCACTAGCTGCATTTATTTCCATCCTTCTGATCAATGAGCCCCAAGAAATACCTTATCACTCAATTGATGTTGTTTAATCTGCAAATGAACTTACCCCATCCTGACTCCTGTTGAGATACTGATGTATTAGGGGCAGTAGTTGTATCAAGTGGCTGTATTTAATCTTAACTTGGGAAAGATCTTGGGTTTGTCCCTGGACAATTAGTATCAGACCATGATCCATCATCTCTACCAGGTAGATTAACACATCCAGGCATCTTGTTGCCTCCAATACATCTTGTAGATAAAGGACTCATCCTCCAACATCTCAATCATTCAGCTTGCTCAACAGATGTCCGTCCTTACGTTAGGTCATAGCATGATGTAATACAGTGGATTTAGCAGAATTTTTACAGACATTTTCCCTGTTGTGATTTCTCTTCAGCTGATGTTTTGAGTGTCAACAGGAGTGTTGGGTGAGTAGAAAGACCATATTGGTATGTATGCTTGTGAACCTGTAGTGTGCTTGTGAACCTGTAGTATGGTACATGCTGTACAAGAAGCCTTCTGCCTCTGCCAGTCCAAGAAAAGGAGGGGAAGTGGCTCCCTGTGCCTGTGTCAGGTGTGACTCCTAAATATGGGTGCTGTTGGAGGCAGTGCCTTGTTTGTGACTGTCTTAAGACACAGCTTCCAAAAGACACAGATTCATGACGCTGCCTCAGCAGTGGCAAAGGAGAGCCAAACTTCTAGGGTTGGCCAGGAAGTCGGCTGCCATATTGTCCGAGAGTAGCTGGGTCCCGGTGTTGCCAGCAACTGTCTCAAATGGACCCCAGTTCTTGTCAAGCTTGCAAGTTTGCACAGAATGGTGCAAAGTGGGGACAATCATCCAAAAGCAGGGACAGTGCAAAAACAAGAGCCATGCAAAAAAAAGAAGAGCCATCCAAAAGTCAGGACAGTGCAAAACAGGAACTCAGTCACAGCAGGAGCTCTATCAAGACAGGGACCTGTCCTGTCAGGAGCTCTATCAAGGCAGGAACTCTTTCAGGGCGGAGACTCTTTCAAGGCAAGAACATGGAGACTTTTCCCCTTGCTCTATTTATGCTTTTCTAGGCAAAGTGTTCATTTGCCATTTTATACTGGGCACCAAAACCCAGCCAAGCACCAGCCAGATTCCCAGCACAGGCTTCCACACAGGTCAGTACACATATGGAAAAGACACCTTTTCCTGTTTGCCCTTCAAGCCTGTGTGGGAGGTGAGAAAACGGTTTTTGTGCCTTCTTTTCCTCCCCATTCAAACCTGCAGGGAGATGAGAAGGAAGGAATTTAGAGTGCTCCAGAAGAGGGGCCCAGACCTGGACACCATATTCCAGATGTGTCCTCACTAGGACAGAGTAGTGGGGCACAGAGGACCTCTCTCGACCTAGTAACCACATGCCTTCTAATACACCCCAGAATGGCATTGGCCTTCTTGGCCACAAGAGTACATTACTGGCTCATGGTCATCCTTCCATCCACCAGGATCGTTTTTTCCTGTTTATCCCTCTCTAGCAGGTCAGTCCCCAACCTATACTGATACCTGGGGTTGTTCTTTCCCAGGTGCAAGACTCTATAGTTCCCCTTGTTGAACTTCATTAAATTTCTCCCTGCCTGGCTCTCCACCCTAAGTTTCACTGATTGACAGTACAACCTTCTAATGTGTCAGCCATTCCACCTAGTTTTGTGTCATCAGTAAACTTGCTTACAGTGCACTTTATTCCCTCATCCAGGTGATTGCACATCCTGGTTTTGCTGGATCATAATCACAGGCCAGCCATGCACTACAGGGGATCAGTAGTTCTGAGTTAGCCAGGACAGTACCTAGTACACTTAGTACAAAGGAGGAGTTTTGATATAGGGAGGGAGGCTTTCTGCCAGAGACTTCTGTGTAGGCTCCTGTTTCTGAGGGCTTCCTTCTTGGATATTGTGACTGCTGCACTTCTGCTCTGCTGAGTATAACATCAGTCTGTCTATTTCATTAAATCTGTTTTCATTTCAACTTGTGGGTCTTCTCTCTTTTTCCTGATTCTTATCTGCTGAGGAAGGACCATTTGGTCATAAAGTAACTGCTGCAGTTCAGCCCCAGATATGACCTAGACATAGGCAATGTGCATCGTAGTTAAATTTAGACTAATTTTTGCACTGAAATTGTCTACAATGAATGACTAGAGAAAGATAAGCCACTCCAGTGAAATGTTACAATCACCTGGATCAATTGAGTTAAACTTAACTGAAATGTAACATAAATGTTATGATTACAGCTGTTGCTAGCAGACTAATGAAAGAGACTGAGATCCTATTTATGCAAATAGCTGCCATATATTAATTGATGAATTAATAAATTAAGTGTAATAAATTACATGTTAATATTTGAATATACATGCTTGTAAACACATAAATTATTTGGATCTTGAGTCTGAGTGTTCTTACAGATGTTATTTGCAAATAGATTTCTCTATAGATCTATATATTCCTTCAGTGCCATATATTCTATGCCATTATGTTAAGTATTTAAACTCTGTAACAATACAGAGACAGAAAAGCCTGAAACATTTTAGCCGAGCTCCATGGCCATATTTTTCTTCAAGTGCAGGATATAATATGAATCAGCAAATAATTTGTCACTGAGATCTCTGGGGGAAAAAAAAAACCAAAAAGACAAGTCTGGAAAATGTGAACATCTTAACTATTTATATAAAAGGTTTTGTTATCTCAATCAGGTAAAATAAGTGGACTATATGGTTGACATCTCAATCAATTCAGTTTGGTCTGTTTCAATTGCTCATCTAATGCTTAGATATGACAAGCAGTTTAAAAGAAAATTAACATTGTGTCATTTCTGTTTCACAAAACTTGAGTCAAGCAAATTGCCCTCCAGGTGTGTCCTGAATAACATGCTGGCCGATTTGCTTCCAAAGAAAATTAGTGATCTACACTGCTTGAGAAAATTATTTATAACATGATTACATTTTTTCAGACAGATACTGATTTGAATATCAAAATGACCAGTCATCTTTCACAATAGCTATTGGGTTTTACCCACATCCAAGGGAATTTTAATGTAACTCTCTTCATTTTCAGAGTTGGTACCAAAAAGAATTTCTAAAAGTATTTTCTTCCTTCTTTTTTTCCCCCATTCTCCTTTGCAGCTCACACTTTTGCTAAAATCCACACAACTTTTCAGGGTTGAATTGTTTGGCTTGTTTTATGCACTTTGGTTCCTAACAAACTACATAACAGTAATGTATAATTCTGGCACATTGTAAAAGATTTAATACAGGCAAGGAGGATGGCATACACCATCAGAGAAACAGAGGAACTAGCTGTTTTCACTGTTGGCTACAACCCCACACTTTTTGTCATGTCTCATTTACAATGAGGTAAACACTGCTGCCATGAGCAGAACCTGTATAATATTGACTGCAACATAATAAATGGTGTAATTCCAAGTGGACTATTTCTCAAAGAAAAATATGTATCTGAGTAGATTTAATTGCTCTTTCTATATGTCTGTCTTCAGCCATTGATAATAAGGGGAATTACACACTTCAATTAGATTGATTACTTAATTTTTCCTTAAAAATCTATCATATCAGTACCACTAAATATGTCTCTGCCTTCCAGTATAACTTTAGATAACTTTTCTAATAACAAATCAAGACTGATAAAATTACTATTTATGATATTAGTTTTTAAAATAGTTCTTTTTTAAGTCCATCTGTGGATGTGCTAGTAGTATAAAATCAATGATATCAGATAAAATTTATCTATACAAATTCTGGTTGTTGGAGAGTCACTTGTGGAAGGAACAGACAGCCCAATAGTCAGAGTTCATCATACAGAATTCTGCAGTCTTCCTGGAGCCCTAATCATGGATATAACTAGAGAACACCTCAATATGGTGCAGACACCAGACTATAATCCATTACTGTTCTTCCAGACAGGTGGGGAGGAAGTTGCATTCCATAACCTGAGGGAATGAAGAGAGATTTCAAGGCCTTGGGACGATTGGTAAAAGAGTCTAGAGCAAAAGTTATTTTCTCTTCCCTACTTCCAGTACCTGGCCATGATATGGAAATGAGTAGAATACTCCATTCTGTAAATACCTGACTCTCAGATTGGTGCTACAGGTAGGGCTTGGGTTCCTTACTAATGGTTGGCTTTATAGGACACCAGGACTGATGGTAGTGCTTAGGAAAGGCTTATATGGCAGGGGGGAAAGGATTCTAGGACAAGACTTATCAGGGTTCCTTCATAAAGCTTTAAACTAGAATCAAAAGGGGACAGAGTTGTTGCTGGGTTTGCACCAGTGGGGCAGTGATCTAATATTAATGAATATTAGAATTAACGAATAACCAGAAGCCCTCCCATCTGCCCAGGGAGGGAAGAGTGTGCTCATCTTGCTCCCTGAAATGCCTATACACCAACATAGAGAGCATGGGGAATAGATTGGAGTTAGAAATCCGTGTGCAGGGTTATGATCTGGTGGCAGTTACAGGGTCATGGTGGGACAGCTCACATGGCTGGAATGTGGTCATGGATGGCTATGTCATTTTTAGAAAAGACAGATCAATGAAGCGAGGTAATAGAATTGCTCTTTACATGAGGGAGCAACTAGAATATATTGAGTTCTATCCAGAGATAGATTAAGGGGTGAGTTGAGAGTTTGTAGGTGCAAATTAAGGGGCAGGTCAGTATGGGTGATACCATTGTGGGTGTTTATTACAGACCACCTGATCAGGAAGGTCCTTTTCTTCAGGGCTGCTCTCCAGCCTGCAGTTGTGCTTGGGATTGCACCAACCCTGGTGCAGGACCTTACACTTGGCCTTGTTGAATTTCATGAGGCTGGCTTGGGCCCACCTCTCCAGCCTGTCCAGGTTCCTCTGGATGGCATCCCTGCCCTCTAGCAAGTTGACTGTGCCACACAGCTTGGTGTCATCTGCAAACTTGCTGAGGGTGCACTCCATTCCTCTGTCCATGTCACTGAGAAAGATGTTAGACAGCACTGGTAATGTGGTATGTAGGGAGGCAACTCAAAAAGCTAAGGCCTCCTTGGAATTCAACCTTGCAAGATAGGTTAAGGACAACACAAAGAGCTTCTTCAACTACATTGCAGAAAAAAATAACACTAGAGGCAATGTAGGCCCACTGCTGAATGAAGTGGGTGCCTTGGTGACAGAGGGTACATAGAAGGTAAAGCTACTAAATACCTTCTTTGTCTCTATAGTGCTGGAGACTGTCTTCAGGAGCCCCAGGCCTTTGAGGCCCCAGAGGAAGACATGACAAAGAAGAAGGTTTCCTTGGTTGATGAGAACTGAGTTGCTGAGGACTGATTAGCAATAGAACAAGAGGGAATGGCCTTAAGCTGCAACTGGGTAGACTTAGACTGAATGTTAAGAAAAAATTATTTGCAGAAAGAGTGGTGAGGGATCGGAATGGGCTGCCCAGGGAGGTGGTTGAATCACCAGTCCTGGATGTGTTTAAGTCATTAGGATATGGTGCTTGGTGATATGATTTAGGGTGAACCTTGTAGAGCAGGGTTATTGTTTGGACTTGGCGACCCTGAGGGTCTTTTCCAACCAGAATGTTCTTGTGTTTCTGAGTCCTTCAAGGGTCAGTACTGGGACCAGTACTTTTCAATACATTCATTAATGACCTGGATGAGGGAACAGAATGCACTGTAAGCAAATTTGCTGACAACACAAAACTGGGTGGAATGACTGACACTTTGGAAGGTTATGCTGGCATTCATCAAGACATAGGCTGAAGAGTTGGGTAAGGAAAAAAATTGATGAAGTTCAACAAGGGGAACTATAGAGTCTTGCACCTGGGAAAGAACAACCCCAGGTATCAGTATAGGTTGGGGAGTGACCTGGTGGAGAGGGGTGAGCAGGAAAAGGACTCAGGAGTCTTGGTGAATAGAAGGATGACCATGAGTCAGCAGTGTGCTCTTGTGGCCAAGAAGGCCAATGCCTTTCTGGGATGTATTAGAAGGCATGTGGTTACTAGGTCGAGAGAGGTCCTCTTTGGCCCTCTACTCTGTCCTGGTGAGGACACATCTGGAATATTGTGTCCAGTTCTGGGCCCCTTGGTTCAAGAAAGACAGGGAGCTGCTAGAGAGAGTTCAATGCAGAGCCACAGAAATGATTGAGGGAAGTGAACATCTTCCATACGAGGAAAGACTGAGGGAGCTGGGGGTCTTTAATTTAAAAATGAGGAGACTAAGGAAGGACCTCATTAATATTTATAAATATGTAAAGGGTGAGTGCCAAGAGGATAGAGTTATGGTGATGCCCAATGACAGGACAAGGGACAATGGGTGGAAGTTGAGGCATAGGAAGTTCCATGCAAACATGAGGAAAATTATTTTCTCTGTGAGGGTGACAGAACACTGGAAGAGGCTGCTGAGGGGGGTTGTGAGGTCTCCCTCTCTGGATATATTCAAAATCTGCCTGTATGTGTTGCTGTGTGATCTGGTATAGGTGGTCCTGCTCTGACAGGAGGGTTGGACTGGATGATATTTTGAGATCTCCTCCAGCCCATAACATTCTGTGATTCTGTGAAGAAGCTGAGTAGGAATGATAAGGATGAAATTCGTATATTAGAAGAGACATGCACAATTGGAAACCAGCATTTTAATAGCATAAGATAGTATAAAGAAAATTCCTCTTGGGAAGAATGCACTTCATAACTAATGCAGGTGGAGCAGGACATTGGCTTTGATATACTAACCAGAGCTAGCTCTAAGTTCTGCTTCCCGTAGTGATAAGAATGATTACTCTGCACTAATGTCTGGCAAATATTTGTCATCTCTGATAAATTCATATAATTTCAGAGCAACTCATTAGAATTAGAAAATATGCCCAGTCCAAGATCGAGTGCAGTATACTGCATCTGGGTCAGGGCAATTCCAGGCACAGATATAGGCTGAACAGTGACTGGCTTGAGAGCAGCCCTGAAGAAAAGGACTTGGGGATGCTGGTGGACCAATACGAGCTGCCAGTGTATACTTGCAGCCCAGAAAGCCAACTGTATCCTGATCTGCATCAAGAAAAGCATGGCTAGCAAGTTGAGGGAGGTTACTCTGCCCCTGAGACTCCATCTGGCGTACTGCATCCAGATCTGGAGTCCCTATTGCAAGAATGATATGGATGTCCTGGAGCGTGTCCAGAGAAGGCCCACAAGGATCATCAAAGGACTGGAGCACCTCTCCTATGCAGACACGCTGAGAGACCTGGGATTGTTCAGCCTGCAGAAGAGAAGGTTCTGAGGAAACCTTATTGTGGCCTTTCAGTATCTGAAAGGGGCCTACAAGAAAGCTTTTAAGGATGTGATAGGGGAATGCTAGAGGAGGGTAGATTTAGATTAGATGTTAAGAAGTTCTTCACCATGAGGGTGGTGAGACACTGGAATAGGTTGCCCAAAGAGGTCATAGAAGCCCAGTCCCTGGAAGTTTTTAAGGCCAGACTGGATGTGGTTCTGGGTAGCCTGATCTAGTGGAATGTGTCCCTCCCCATGGCAGGAGAGCTGGAACTAGATGATCCAATGCTGACAATTCTATCATTCTATGATTAATTTTCAAGAAATTTACACTCTATATCACTGTATTTAGAAATAGTACTTTTCAGATGAGAGCTTCACTTATCACATGTTAAATAATTTGATATTTGAAGCGCAATGTATGCTTTTTTTATCAGTATGATAGTGTCTGTATCAATTGCTCACACAGACTAGAAAGAAAGAAAGAAATTATTTTAGCCTACTGTCAAGGGTTAGGCATGGATCAGCCACTAAACAAGTCACAGATGTGATCTATTAACCTCTCTCCCTTCCCGAAGGGAAAGAGACTACTTCAATGAACATAATAGTAATACAATTAAATACATCAAAACACATGTAAAACCAATATCGAACCCAACCACCCTGAGGCCAGTTTTGTCACCAACACCATTGATGGCCTGGGCAGACATTTGGGAAGTTTTGGACCGGACTTAGCGGCAAACAGGAACTGAATTCAGGAATACATGGGTTGTGATCAAAGGCAGGATGGGGTTCTCTTCAGGTGCCAAGTATTGAAGAAGAGAGTTTGACACTTTCTGGTCTTTCAGTTTTATACTGAATATGACCTATATGAAATGGAATATCTGGTTGGTCAGTTTAGGTTCACCTGTCCTGTCAAATTTTCCCTGCAGCTGCAGCCTTTTACTCTGCTCTCCCAAAGCTGTGCACAAGATTGCATACCAATCCTTGATACTAAATAGAAACACTGAGCACTGTCACTACTAGAAGCAGACACTCTCTGCAGAAATACGTCATTAATTTTAGAAAATGTGGTTACTTAGAGACTTAGCTGAAAAGTAAAATCATCGAATAGAATTAGTCCTGTTCTAAGTCAAATCAGGACACCTACTTAGATTAAGCCTCATATAACTTAATAAACCTGCCAAACCAAATCTATTTGCAAAAGTTTTAGTCTTGTAGGAATAAATAGTTGAAAAATAGACTGGTAGAGAAGGTAATTGGTACTGAGTAAAGATTCATAAAGAAATTTAAAAGTTATGGAAATTAATCTCATTAGTACAAATTTGCTTTATACAAAATTAATTGATTCTAGTTAACTAAACAAACTAAAAAGCACTCTATCAATTTTAGGCTGTGGTAAAGTAAGAGTATAATTCAGATGAACGTAAAATAGAAAGGGAATATTAACATTGAAAACATTAACAGTAGCTCAGAAAGGAGGCAAAGGTTGTGATTAGTAATCTTATAACTCTAAAAGGGAGATAATGCTGCTTTTCCATCTCAAATTATTGTATAAGGAAAAATCACTCGTTCAGTTCAAATGGAATTCTCCATTAAGTGCAAGTGCATCCACAACCTCCCTGGGCAACCTGTTTCAGTATCTCACCACCCTTACTGCAAAGAACTTCTTCCTAATACGTAGTTTAAATCTTCCCTCTGCCAGTTTAAACCCATTACCCCTCATCCTGTCATTACAAGACTTTGTAAATAGTCCCTCCCCAGGCTTTCTGTAGGCCTTCTTCAGACACTGGAAGGCTACTATAAGGTCTCCTTGAAATCTTCTCTTCTCCAGTCTGAAAAACCCCAACTCTCTCAGCCTGTCCTCATAGCAGAGCTGCTCCAGCCCTCTGATCATCTTTGTGGCCCTCCTCTGGACCCGCTCCAACACTTCCATGTCCTTCCTGTGCTGAGGGCTCCAGAACTGCACACAGTACTCCAGGTGGGGTCTGACAAGAGCAAAGGGACAGAATCCTCTCCCTTGCCCTGCTGGCCACACTGCTCTTGATGCAGCCCAGGACTTGTTTGCTGTCTGGGCTACATGAGCACACTGCAGGCTGATGTTGAGCTTTTCATCAACCCAGACCCCCAGGTCCTTTTCCTCAGGGCTACTCTCCAGTCATTCACCACCCAGCCTGGATTTGTGCTTGGGATTGCACCAACCCAGGTGCAGGACCTTACACTTGGCCTTGTTGAATTTCATGAGGTTGGCTTGGGCTCACTTTTCCAGCCTGTCCAGGTCCCTCTGGATGGCATCCCTGCCCTCTACAGCATGCATCCCTCTGTCTTGCTGACTGGCCCAGGTCAGTGATCATTTCACATACACAGTAGTCACATACTCATCCCACAAGCATCCCACAGCCACAGATTCCCTCAAATACCAACAGAGACTCTCCACCTACATGTTACCATGGCCCAGACCTGAGGCATCTTACTCCTCAGCTACTTCAGCTTGTAGTTCACCAGCAAATCCACACATATATCTGCTCTGACAAAGTAAGGAGACTTGCAGGCAGCATCCAGAACATGTCTGTGACCTGAAATCCTGTTCAGCTGTCTGTGTTTAGCCCCGCTTGCCTCAGTCATATCCATCCCTCTAGTAATTTGTTTTGGGACTCACGCTGTTCTCACCTCAGTGGCTGGAGGTTAGAGACCCTACTGGCTGCAGTAGCTGACACCACAAACATAGGACACTCACAGTCAGACTGGGGGGCTGACTCCAGAGGCTGATACTGCTCTCATGGCAATCTGATGCACATGGGGTAGAGAATGAGATTACTCAGATAGGTCATTAAGGAAAGATTTAGTTAGTACATACTGCAGTGCTTCTCCTGAAAAGCATGCTGATCAGCCATGCTTTATATCTGCCCTACCCTTCTGTCTATTCCTGCCATTTGTTTCTCCTCAATCTCCTTCCCCTGAACAGTTCCTAATAAAGTTTTCATAGTTCCAGGACAACTTCCTAGGATATTCCAGTTCCTCACTTTCCTGCTGTTTTCCTCTCTTTGTTTCAGTTATTAAGGCCAGAAGGCCTTCTCTGAAGATGTGTCTGTGGTTTCTTAGTGTCTCATCAGTTAATGATGGGGAACATTTGGGAGTTTTGCCTCTGTTAGGTCTTGCCTAGTTACTGTTTTTGTGCGTAGTTCACCATTTACCTCTGTCCCTAGGTGGGAGAACTGAACCAAGATGCCTTTCTCAACATTATTCTGTGATGGCTGGACAGGATGTGTATCAACCAATAATATGACAAACCTGCAATATAAACTAAAGCTTATTGCCACAAACCCAAAGCTTCTGTGCTCAAAAGTGTTATAATGCAAGCTGGATCTTCCTGTGCAACTGCACCCAGGAGTCATGACATGGGTTAACAGTCTTTAAGAGGTCTTCAGATAAGAGACTGTATGCCATAGATGACTGCCATAGGCACAGTTCAGAGCCAAACAGCATTAAAAAAAAAAAAAAAAAAAAAAGTAGTGAGATGATGTTTGAGTAAGTTGAATGTGTTATAAGTATGGAAACCAGCTGAGGAAGTGTGATCATGTATGAGTTCGGGCTATAAAATGGTGAATTTGGAAAGTTTCCTCACCAGGACAACTCACAGGACATGTGAGACATTGCTGGATTCATGGTGGTGACTACCTCTGTTTTTGTTATTTCTTGACTTCCCTTTCTATTTCTAACTTTTCCCTCTGCAATCATAAACAAAACAAAATTCAAGTGCCTCTCTCAACCAACTACTCAATTCTTGCTTGGTTTCATTTGGGGGATCAGTAAAAGAATCCCTTTCACCCACTACAAATGGGCTGCGGTAACTTATAATTCCCACATGAATGTAAAATATTCTTTATCAGATAACCTGAATTAAGATAATACACATTACATATATTCTCGTGTCATGGATTAGGTATTTTCCCCTAGGCAGGAGAAATATGTTTCTAGACAGAGAAAAGGGATCCAGTACTGTCAAACATATCTACATTTCTGAAATACTTTGTCACAAATATCATGTGATGACATATTTCCCACCATCCAGATAATCAGTAAAAGCTTGATTTATACAACCTGGAAATACTATAAGATATCTATTAAAGTAGAAAATGATAAGTCAATGTACTTCATCTACTGTCTGATATAAGGTCACTTTGACTTTCTCATTATATCAGGAATGTGGTTAAGTTAATGGCTCTGAAAATGAATAATTTTATTGTAACAGCAATATAAGACCCATGAGATTAAATTTGTAATTATACAGTGTCAAACACATTTAGGAAACAATTATTTAAAAAAAAATAGAAACATATATTTCATGTTAGAATATTTTACTGGGCTACTCAATTGAACATTTTTAACTTGAAGAAAATATGTAGAAGTAGTGCTGGCTTCACATTGTACCAGCCTTTGGTAGACTAATGCAAACTGCTGTGACATAATGCAGTGTAACATATAACATAGCACTGTATCACTAAAAAGCAGTCAAAGATAGTAGTGTAATGTTACTGGCAATCTACAGGGAAAACAGGCTGTAGAAAGATTACACACACCCCATTCCTATCAGAACAAAAACTAGTTAAAATTATAAACTACCTCTTCTGGTTTAACTCTGAGAATTAATTCTGGCTATACTTTCTGAATATTCAAAAAGTGCTCAAAAGGTTTCTAAAAGTAGACTCAGTTATATGTAAATGTGCAGTAACTCATGCTAAATTAAGCATTTAACAGCACACCATTATGTGTGGCTTCTCTGAGGCAGAGACTCTAGCATTACAGCACGATTTACAACTTGTAAATGAAGTGTCTTCAGGACATGGAAGTGTTGGAGCAGGTCCAGAGGAGGGCCACAAAGATGATCAGAGGGCTGGAGCAGCTCTCCTATGAGGACAGGCTGAGAGAGTTGGGGCTCTTCAGCCTGGAGAAGAGAAGGCTTCGAGGGGACCTGATAGTAGCCTTCCAGTATCTGAAGGGGGCCTACAGGAAGGCTGGGGAAGGATTATTTACAAGGTCCTGCAATGACAGGACAAGGGGCAATGGGCTTAAACTGGCAGAGGGGAGATTTAGACTAGATGTTAGGAGGAAGTTCTTTACAGTGAGGGTGGTGAGGCACTGGAACAGGTTGCCGAGGGAGGTTGTGGATGTTCCCTCCCTGGATGTGTTCAAGGCCAGATTGGATGAGGCCTTGAGTGAGCTGTACTAGTGAGAGGTGTCCCTGCCTATGGCAGGGGGTTGGAACTAGATGATCCTTGAGGCCCCTTCCAACCTTACCATTCTATGATTCTATGATTCTATGATTCTATGTGTCCAGATCTTACCTGTACAATCATTGACTCAGTAATTTACCGTTAATTTCTGCTTGCAATTTAGATATCTACCTTCATTATGAAAGATCTAAACTCATTAAGCTAAACTTAGACCTTAACACTTCATTCTTTTGCCTTCTGTGTTGCCACTATAGAAAATAAATGCTATGTTTTCTGCTACAGTAATTACAGCACTGGAAAATTCTACAGGCAACAGGGAAATTATTTATTTCATAAATATGAACTAACTTAATAGAAGAGGTGTAAATACTTCATTCATTTATTGTAATGTATATTAGACTATAGAAATATATTCAGATAAATTTTCCATGAGATGGTCCCAGAACACAAATAAATGTATCATGATATCAGACAGCTATATATCTGCACTACAGTTAAATAAGATAAAAGACCACCTGGTTAAAAAAACAACAACAAAAACTAACAAACAAACAACAACAACAAAAAACCAACAAAACAACCCAAAACAAAACAAAACAAACTAAACCACCACAGAAAACAACCCAAAAAACACAACCCCCCAAAAAAAACCCCACCCTGTCATGGGTTTAAAGAACCAACAGAATAAAGCTCTCAAATGAATTGGAGAAAAAACAGAATTCTATTTGGAGAGAGAGTTACAGATAGAAATTACAAGGCAAATAAAAATCCATAAGTGAACGCCCTTGAATTTTTCTCCAACCCAAAACTAAATCTATAACCCTCAGTGCTCCAATCCTCCCCACCCCATGTGTCTGCCATCCAAGAGGCCCAAACACAGCCTCTGGAGGTCCCAAACCAGGCCCACTCCTTACATGTTTGTCCTGATAAAGCAACTCCAGCTGGACACTATGCTGGAATGGGAGGAAAGGAGAACGAGCTGGGCTTGCAGTGAGTTTATGAAGAGATAGCAGAATTGTGGGATTGAATAACAAACTTCTAGTCCCTAAAGGATTTTTTAACCCTACAGTCCCCAACCTGGGACACACCCAAAACAACCCAAACCCCACCCCCCAAAAAACAACAAACCCAAAACAGAACAGCAAAAACACAACCAAAGAAAAAACCCCAAACAAAACCTCAAAAAACCCACCATCCACAAAACTTCGCAAAAGAAACCAAAAAGCCATACACACGCGAAACCAACCCTACATGTTAATTGGAAATAATAATAGCTACTTTGTTACAGTGCAGGATTCAGTAGCATGGTAAGCAGGAAAGAGCTGTAGTTCGTTATTCCATGAAACAACGATGAGGACCACCACTGACATTATGTCTTTCTAGAACAAGACATACGTTTTCAAATATCTCCATTTTGAGCAAACCCAAAGTAAAAGAATGCAAGAGAGTAAAAATATTTCAAGAAAAACTTGCTTATTTTCCTTCTTAGCTAGAAAACACTAATGTGGAAATTAACATATCCCAGAAAACCAAGACACAATGTATCGTATAACATTATGAGTCAAACATTTCAGTGGCTGTGTATATACATAGATATAATATAAAGAAACACGAATAATACGTTTGTGTGTCCATTTATATATAACAAAAATATTTATGGGTAACAGATATATTTATAGATATATGGCTCAATGAATGATGGATTCTCAACTAGAGTTACAATGTCATAAATTTTAACATCATTCAGGACTTAAATTCAAGGCTAGGTTGCTTCCAGCATGCACCATTTTTAGCACAGGGAAAATGATGCCTAGAGGTTATGCTTGCCATGTTACTCCTTTTTGAATCTCTAGGTGCTCAGCATGCTACTTGTTCTGCTCAAAACCAGTAATCTTAAAGAGTAGGAGACATTCAGGTTTGTAATAGAAATTAAAATACTTATATATATATAGGTCAAAGGAGAACAAATGAGCAAAGAGTGCACTGGTTTTTTTGGAATTAATTAGTGCAACAGACAGAATAGCCATGGTTCCTGAAGAAGTACTGCATAGAGTATAGGTAAATTATTAGGTAGATTATTAGAAGAGTGAGGCTGAGTTGTCTGTCGTAAAAGGGACAATTTCCTGACAGCTTGTATCTGTAGTACCATTTCTCTTGAGGATTATTGGCACATCATTTTCTCTTTCTATTCACTCTAGCTGTCTCATATTGGACACAAACATAGAAAAAACTTTATTATTCTCACTACACCTAGTCTGTCAGCCTGCTATGAGCAGAAACAGTAACCTTCTATCAAGAAATGTACTTCTTAAATGACTACACTATTAATACCTGCAGTTTACTCTTAACTGCTTTTTCTTCTAAAAATTTTACTTTCTAATCAAACTTGAAAACATCATTTTCAAAAGAGCTTTTGCCTGCTGGTAAAAATGAGGCACAGCCCTGCTGAGTGTTATACACACTCATTCAGGTTAAAGAATAACAGTATAAGTTGCATGAACTCACTTTTAGGTTTCCCATTGTGGGAACCTAATTTAAGTCACTTATTGCAACTAGGACACAAAAGAGATAAAAAATAATTTATTTCTATTCTTGTTCCCTCAAAAATAACTACAGTAACAACAAAGTGGGTTTTCTGTTAACAGGTTTTGAAGATCTGGTTAAGATTTGAGTAGATGATTCTGAACTGTCTAAAGCAGTCCAAATCAGTTAATCAGATTGTTAGCTTTTGTTTGTTCATTTTCCAGTGTGAAGGTAAAGAAAGAGAAAGCAAACAAAGAATTCCCCTCAAACATCTCTTTTTTGCACTTATTTTCATGTAAACCAGGCAAGCTCGCACAGCTTCAAACTCCGTCATTTGTAACTCATTCTGTATATTCTTTCCTTCCTTGTTTACAATGGAAAGAAAAAAAGAGTGAAGAACAAAGAAGAGAAAATTCAGATGTGATCTTTACCTTAAATGCATTGCAAGTTTAATTGAACTTAGATAACTGGTCTTTTGAAATTCAGCATTTTAAACATCAGAGGCAATGCAATAGTGGCCTGTGATGCTTGCAAACCAGCAGTATAGATTTCTGTGGGAGACACAGACTTGGTCTGACGACCTCACTCTGAGTACCTAAATCATTTTAAGAAGCCCTGCAACGTCTTTTTATTTTCTCCTGTAGGTATGACAGATTGTATCAGCTACTTTAAGTACGTCTCAGGTCACAAAGGCACCTCTGATGGTACCAATTGGGTTTTTTTTTATAATCTAAATAAGCTAGGCTGGCTTCTCAGGTCATTGTCATTTTAGCTTCATGTCTCTCCTTTTTTTTATTTTTTTTTTTAGCATTAAAAAATAATAAATATTTTCCTGTTAGCATTTGATCCAGCCTCATCACCTATGTGTTTCAATTAATATATTTCTTTTTGTTTTCGTATGGTAGTTGAATATACTTCTACCACCATTCTTTCCTAAATTGCAACAGAGAGGTGAAAAAGACAGTGGGGTAAGGCAAGAGTCAGGTCAATTATCTGTTTTGGCTCTATCAGACTTTTTAAAGACATCTGGAACTTGCTGGAGTTGGGGAACTGAGCACCTTGATAACTGTCAGGAAGAAAAGGCAAACCAGCAAATCACTAAATAATACCAAGGGAAAAGAACTAGATCTAAGATAAATAAAATAACAAAACATTTCTGACAGGTATTCTTGTCAAAATACAGGTAACTGCGGAAAATAGTAAAGAAGTCCATGAAATGAATGAACATGCATTCTACATCTCTGAGTAAAGTCAGTAATACAGCTGCCATGGAATAGGGGAAACATCAATATACTGCTGATAAATATGAATTTTCTTTAAAATGGGAAATACTGAGTAGTTTCTTGGATTAGTGCTTTATGTATCATCACTGAACAGGAAATGTCTCATTTATTTTGATATTTTTTGAATCTTTTTTTTAAACTACAGGTATTTTATTTTAAATTAACTGTAAAGACTTAAAGCCTAAAATGTGAATTTCACTTTATTGGGATGAGGAGGGGTTTTTTATTTTCTTACTTTAAAGAAACAATAATTTTTGGTATTACAAGTTGGGGGAAGAAGAGGAGGAAGAAGAGATCAGAATCTAGAACTTGGAGTTAGGCTTGTTACTTTACAATCTTTTGAGTTCTTTCACTTGCTCTTTTCATAGATATGTACTATATGCGCTCTTTATTCTTATGAGATTTGTTTCTTAGATATTCCTGGGATAATTTCTCCCAATTTATATGGTAAATATCTAATGGTTTTCCTCCCAGGAAAACCTTTGTGTCTATGATGATTTATATACACAATACACTTGCAATTCTTTGCAAATGTAATTGTTTCACTATCACAGCTATCACTTTTTTTCATTAAGAGGTAGAGTATCTGTGTAGCATCAAATTTAGAATTTTAACCATCTCCTCAATGTATCTATAGAAACATTGTGTTTTCAATAATGCCATTTGATAGTTGCATCTCTTTTCATGCCTTTACCTTGGTGATTTTACATCAAAGGCTTCTCTTTGCCTAGCTTTCACTTCCAAATTATTCTTTTTCATGTCCTGACTTAAAAGTTCCCCAAATGTAGTCATATTGTTTTCTGTTAACTTTACCTTTGCTGTCTTTAAAAAGTGCTAGAACAACTTCAGTGTGCTATCTTTCATTAGCTACTGCCTCTGTTTTTTCTTTAGAAATAATTCTCAATGGATGTTACTTGCCAAGCCATTGGTTTGGCTGAAAATTACATTTTAGGGTCATTCTCATGAATTTGGATCTTTCTTTCCTTCTTTACTTTATATAGTCTATTTTACTAATTTGCAAAAGTTTGCAAGGCCCTAAATAGTTTTCACTGTTTGTGTGAATCAAATTCAGTCAAAGTGGTATTAATCAACATGGCTTTACCAAGGGCAAACCATGCCTAAAGATGGCTTTCTATGATGGAGTTACAGCACAAGTGGATAAGGAAAGGGCAATTGATGTCATCTACCTGGAGCTGTGAAAAGCATTTGATATTGTCCCACATGATATCCTGGCCACCATATTGGAAAAGTATGGACTCGAGAGCTGGACACATTGTTGGATGAGTATATGGCCACACTCAGAGAGTTGCAGTCAACAGCTCATTGTCTAAATAGAGACCAGTGACATGAGACATCTCTCAGTTGTTGGTATTGGGACCAGTTCTGTTTAACATTTTTATCAGCAACATGGACAGTGAGATTGAGTGCACCCTCAGCAAGTTTGTGGATGACACCAAACTGTGTGGTCTGTTTGACACATTGGATGGAAGGGATGCCATCCAGAGGACTTGGGAAGGCTTGAGAGGTGGAACCAAGCCAATCTCACAAAATTCAACAAGGCCAAGTCCAAGGTCCTACACCTGGCTTGGGGCAATCCCAACCACAAATACAAGCTGTATGAGGACTGGCTCAAGTGTGAAGAACTTGAGGGTGACCCCTGATGAAAGTCAACATGAGCCAGAAATGTGTGCTTGCAGCCCAGAAAGCGAACTGTGTCCTGTAAAGCTGTATCAAAGGAAGTGTGACTATCAGAATGGGAGGTGATTCTAGCCCTCTACTCTGCTGGTGTGAGATTCCACCTGGAGTACTGCATCCACTTCTGGTGCACCTAGCATAAGAGGGACATTTAACTGATGGAATAGGTCCAGAGAAGGGCTATGAAGTTGATCAGAGGGCTGGAGCAACTCCCTTATAGGGACAGGATCCAAGAATTTGGAGAAAAGAAGGCTCTCGAGAAACCTTATAGCAGCCTTCTAGTACCTGAAGAGGGGCTATAAGAAAGCTAGGAATTTATTTTTTACAAGAGTGTATAGTGATAGGGTAAGAGGGAAGAGCTTTAAGTTTGAGAAGGGTAGATTTAGACTAGATATTAGGAAGAAGTTCTTTAGAGTGAGGGAGGTGAGACACTGGAACAGATTGCTCAGGGAGGTTGCAGATGCCCCCTGCCTGGAAGTGTTGGAGTGGTTGAGGCTTTGAGTGACCTGCTGTAGTAGAAGGTGTCTGGGCCCACAGCAAGGAGGTTGGAACTAGATGATCTTTAAGTTCTCTTCGTACCTAAGCCATTCTATGGAAATTGACATCCTTATGCTTGTGTTTCTTTTCATAGAGACTTTTGACCATTCAGCCATTGACCTTGTGTTTCTTCATGATATTCTAACTGTGGACATCTAAATCCCTGTGGCATTTCTCCCTAGAGATCTGATTTACTGTCTTTGTTCAGGGGCTGCGTAATTTTATTTGTTCGAGGAATATTTGGCTTACTTGGAGTGACGGAGGTCATGCCTGTTTTTCATGTGTCTATCCAGCAGGAAAAAATAGTTCTCTTTCCTTTATACTGATGTTTTTGGGGGTTTTTTGGGGGGTTTTGTTTTGTTTTGTGGGTTGTTTGTTTTTTTGGGGTTTTTTTTTTTTTTTTTTTTTCTTGGCTATCTTGCTTAATTTCAGACATCTACTTATATATCCTCACATTGAAATTTAGGTGAGGTTGAGTTTAACTCTGTTGAGCACTTAAATACTTGTTCAGTTAGCTAGTCTTTCTGGAGTAAAGAAGAACTTTACAAAGTTCCAGATTATTAAATTTGTTGCCTTAGATGTTTTTTTGCAAAGTATTTTTTTCTTTTTATGACTCATTGTAAGATAATTTAAGTGTATTTTTTGACACTCCTCAACAGTCTGGAAGCCTTAAGACAGTTTGCTTAAATAAGGTGTGGAAATGCTGTTGAAATTCTTTAAGAGTGTAATGTGAATTATCAAGTTCAGAAAACAGACTGAGTGAAGACATTCTGAAACAACTAGATTTTTGATTTCTAGAGACTGGTCTACAGGATAGCAGTATTCAACCATTTAAAAGTGAACAGATAAACTGGAAGCTGCTGGAGACGTTCTGAGGTGACACATAAATTTAATATTCTAAAACAAAGATATAATAACAAACACTAATACAGTCTATCTTGATTGTCTAAATTAATTCCTGGTTGTCCTAAAAATGCCTTTCTAAATAATAATTGAGTTTTAGATTTCTATACGATCATGAGCACAAGTTCAAGTAAAAAATACTAGTCAAACTTATAAAGGAAAAAATACATTTTTCTCATAAGAAAAAAGTATCAGGCAGTAATGTAAGAGATAAACATTGAACGTATTTGTTGAAATTATCTTTTTGGACCTACTATATTAACTCAGAGACAGTCCTAATGTACCTGCGGAACTTTTGCTCTGTCATTCAGATGCAAGTTTATGAACTTGTAACGCCACTTGAGATGGCCTAGGCTACCAAGTATGGACTGAGTTACTTTGTTTTACAAAATTTACAAGACTTCTAGCATATGCTGATTAACTTATATCGTCCTTACCACTTCCTCTCTCTTCTACTCCTTATCTTTCTCTCCTTTTTCTGTTGTTGTTCTTTCTTTCTTCCACTCATAGGATAAGGGCTTTGAACCTTTAAGTGTGATTCTCAAGTGTGATTCTCACAACAAAATAAAGTGTAATTCAGAAAACAGACATGGGTAGACATAGACTTTAGACAGTAAGTTGTTCAGTAACAGCACTTCTGTTATGTGAAGAGTGCAAATTTTATACTCCCAGAGCTTTTACAGATATCATTTGATAGATTTAGCTATGGTACTTCAAGACATTATTGGGGTTTTTTTGCATCACAACTGTTGATCTCACAGATATTACTATCCTTTTAGAACAGTTGGCATTATAAAGCATATACTTGTATTTCCTTCATTTCTGTTCTTTTCTGTCAGTGAAAATATGACTTTACAGGTTAGCTCATATCTCAGGATGTTGCATTTCATATTCCAAATTTCCACATGCAAAGATTGATAGCAGCTTGAGTTTTCATTTCTAGATTTTTCAGATATCTGTCATAATTTGGAAACAGTTTCATGAAACTGGATGTAGTCAATACTAAGTGTGTAAAAAGGTGTACCATGAGAAACAATGTTTGAGGAGTTTATTTGTTATCATATTCTAAGTCATAAAGAAAAATACCTGTTTCAAATGTTTATCCAGAGGAACTTTCAGTAGATTTCTCTCATATAAATTTATGCTATGATTCATCACATCTAACTTTAGATAGAGACATTAAGTCTTCAAGAAACATGGTTAGACTTTCCTTATAGATAATGGAAAAGGAGTCAATGGACTCAATGGAGTCTAAACAATTCATGTCTCATCTATGGTAGTTGACACATGATCAAATGTGATTATTTGCTTTAGGATGAGATAAATTGCTTTCCAGGTTTCATTGAATACATCAACTGGATCTTTATTATAATGGGAATTCAAACATCTACATTGTAGTGACCTACAATAAGCAAGATTAATTCCTCTTCAAGGAGCTCAGCTCAGCTGGCCAGCATTTAGTAGCCTTTGATATACCACAATTATCAGCTAATCCTAATCAAGGAATCACCTGTCTCCCAGAGGGTGGTTGGTATTGCAGAATGATAGGGGTTGAAAGAGACCTATGGAGATCAGACAGTATTTTACAATTCTCTGGAGCATCTCAGCAATAGATGACAAAATTAGAAAAAATAAAACTAATAGTTGCCTAAAGATAATCATGTAAGATAAACAACACAAATTTCCTGTCTGGTAATGAGAGAGAAATGGACAAATGATAAACAAGGTTTTTCCTAGTCTTGTTCTTTAATTATCCAATAGGTAATAAGTTCCTCACCTGGTTAGCTGAGATGATTCCCTTTCTGACCATTCAAAGAATCTAGTGATAGCACTACTTAACAAATTATTTTAGTTAAACTCTGCATATGAACTATCTGCAGCATGATGCTGGCACTTTCTAGTACTTTATGTCCATAAACTCAATGTTATTTTATATGATGTAAGGTACAATCTGTACTTACTCTTAAGAGCATTGATTCAGAAAACTAATTTTTAGCTCCTAAAACACCTGATTTATATTGACTTCTACCTACTCAAGTTAAAACTAACTAATGTATCCATTTGTACTTGTTGGGTTATCAAAGCGATCCATTTAGACCAGGTTGCATCTGTGACATGGTGTGGTGGTAAACATCCTTTGCCTTTCAACATCCAGTTCAGAACTGGTAATCTAGGAGCTAAAAGCAATTGTGACTGAGTTCAAATAATTTCAAAAGCTGCTTTCTCTCCTTCATGGGCTGCTAGCATTTCTTTCTCTGTTGTAATGTAGACTCTGAATCTCTGTAGCTATGACCCTAGAAAGCAAGTGGATGATCACGTGTCTCATTTGGAGCTCTCTGCCAAAGACTCTAAGTTGGGCCATTGTCACTGGCAACCATATACAGAATGTTTTTAATGTTCAAACAGGTCCCAAGCCCACCGCATGGACTATTCACTTTATCTGATCAAAGGCTGCTTGTTTTCTTGAAATTCTTTCTCTTACAAGTCACATCATGGGAGAGATTTGACAATTTGACTGAATCCAGGAATGTGTAGTCTCCAAAATCCCACTGCACCCAAGAAAGATAGAATATCCTTCTTATTTGTGGGAACTACCATGGTGGTCACTGCCATGGTGGTCACTTTGTTTATCACATCCTGTGGAATGTGATGGTGATCATCCTGCCACCACACTCTCAGAAATTGAATTTCTCTGGAAGGTCCTTTGACTTTTCCCCTCTTTATAGCAAAACCTGCTTGCAGCAGAATGTCAATTATTTTCTTACCTTTCTCAATGACTTCCTCAGCAGTTTGGCCCCACACAATGATGTTGTCAATGAATTGTAATGTTCTGGATCTTTACCTTTCTCCAATGCATTGTGGATCACTGAGTGACAGGTCGTTGAACTGTTTCCACCCCAGGGGTAAACAGTTGAACTGGTACTGTATTCCACTCCAGGTGAATGCAAACTGAGGCCTGCACTCCTTAGCTATGGGAATATAGAAGAAAGCATTAGCAATGGCTATGGTAGCATACCATTTGGCCTCCTTTGATTCCAGCTCGTACTGGAGTTGCAGTATGTCTTGAACAGCTGCGCTCATGGGTGGAGTCACCTCGTGGAGGGCACGGAAATCTACTGTGAGGCGCCAGTCTCCATTAAGCTTGTGTACAGGCCAGATGAGACTGNCTTGCGCACAGGCCAGATGGGACTGTTGAAAGGTGAATGAGCTTTCTCGATGACAGCCTGACTCTCCAGTTGACGAATCAGCTAATGAATGGGCAACAAAGAGTCATGGTTAGTTCTGTACTGCCTGTGGTGCACAGTTTGAGTAGCAACTGGCAGTTTCAGATCCTCTATGTCATGATGTCCCACAACTGCTGATTCATATAAATGTTCAGTTCTAATGGACAACTTCAATCTACCATCGCTCGGTTTCTACAGATGCTATTCCAAAAGCCCATTTGTGACCTTTAGGATCTTTGAAACAACCTTGTCTCAAAAAGTCAATTCCCAGAATGCAAGGCACATCAGGACCAGTTACAATAGTATTCTTCTACTCTTTACCAGTTAAACTTATTTCAACCTGCAACTTAGTGAACTCTTGAGATCAACTAGCGATCCAAGAAATAGTTATAGACTCTGTCCCTTTGCAATTTGATGGCAATAGAGTACACTGAGCACCTGTATCAACTAAAGCCCTGTATTTCTGAACTTTTGAACTGCCAGGCCACCTAGTGAATATGTTCCAATGGATTCAGTTCTCTTCACTATCCCTTTCCTCCTCCTGACTGGAGGCAGGGTACCCCTAATGCTGAACATGGTATGTGGAGTGTGCACAATGATTGGTATTGTTGTGAGAGAAATTGCAATTAGAATAATTGCAGTTACTTTGGGGAGCTGAAGAAGTGACAGGTCCTCTATCTGTCTCAATTGGTCAGTGAATTCACCAACAGTGAGAGGCCTTCCATTATCACTCCTTGATAGAAACCTGCTAGCCAAGATGTTAGCATAGGATGAAGGAGCAAGTTTAATAAGCTTCTTTCTGAGACCTGTTCCAAGAAGGATGTCATCAGGCTCCTGTGCACCATGATCTACATAAAGCACTTCCTTCACAGCAAACTCCTTCAGAAGGTTAATTCCCTACTTAATCGTATTCCACTTCCTAGCTGTCCGTGGCAAATCACCTCGGGAAGAATATCTCATAACCACAGCCAACAGGAGGCCTGTCCACTAACTAACCTTACCCACAGGGGTGGTTAGGTATTCATCCATTCCACTCTCCTTTGTGAGGGGCCCTAGCTGTTTTGCAGATTTGTCTCCTACCTGTAGGGCATTTGCACCAATAGCACAGCATCTCGCCAGCCAGCTTAGGATTGGCTCTCCTGATTCCCTTGCATATTCCTTTCTAACTTCCCTGATCTCTTTGAGGAGATCATTGGGATCCTGGATATCATCCTCCTCCTCTTCCTCTGGTTGTCCTTGGCCTAGAAAGAGAAATTTCCTAAGAACACTCTTAAACTCCTCAGAACCATCCCCTTTCTTGGCAGCCAATCTCACATAACACTTTTCATCACTGTGCTGCAATCTCAGTATATTGGTCAAATCTCTAAGGCTGTATTTCTTCCCTCCTTCCTCTTGTGTATCACAGGTCCCCTCCCCTAAACCCTCTTTTGAATCACTGTTTGTCAAATATTTGGTCTTAACTTGTGGCTTGGCTGGAACCAAAAAGGTTGTGTATGTTCCTTCTACCAGGTCTGATCCTCTGAGGGTCTGAACTGCTGCCTGTGTGCTTGAATTTGGTATAGGGTTAGAAACTACTTCCTGTGGATTTGAACTAGGTGAAGAAGCAGCAGAGTCTTGAACAGCTGGACCTGGTCTTTGGCTACCTGCCATGTTATTGTCAACAACTGAGACTTGGCAGTTGTCCCAGAACCTACAGTAGGAGGTGTAACGGTGGACATGGTGGCCCTCGTCATGCTCTCCCAAACAGATTTTGTTTTGAGAAAGCTGCTCATTATCTCCTCTGGGAATCTGGCCAAGTTCTCCGTTTATCTCTAAGTCTGAAATTAAACTAGTTCAATTTTAGCTACTTTAAATCACTTGTACTGAGTGGGCCAGTAATTGTAATGGGCCACAGTTAGCTTTCCCTATACATTAGCCTATATAACAGCTAAGGAATTATGGCAAACACTGTTTTTTTCAGATACAAAGCTTCTGAAATATATGGGATATATAGCAGGTACCAGCATGCTGTCTATGTTACATGATGACAAAGAATATGATTTGGTCATCTTGAAGAGATGTATTGCAGTGTTGCAGGTAAAGCATCTTAAGAGTTCCAAACCTGATAATATAGCTTGAAAGAGCTTTATGGAATAAAAGGTGNGGTTAGTTCTGTACTGCCTGTGGTGCACAGTTTGAGTAGCAACTGGCAGTTTCAGATCCTCTATGTCATGATGTCCCACAACTGCTGATTCATATAAATGTTCAGTTCTAATGGACAACTTCAATCTACCATCGCTCGGTTTCTACAGATGCTATTCCAAAAGCCCATTTGTGACCTTTAGGATCTTTGAAACAACCTTTGTCTCAAAAAGTCAATTCCCAGAATGCAAGGCACATCAGGACCAGTTACAATAGTATTCTTCTACTCTTTACCAGTTAAACTTATTTCAGCCTGCAACTTAGTGAACTCTTGAGATCAACTAGCGATCCAAGAAATAGTTATAGACTCTGTCCCTTTGCAATTTGATGGCAATAGAGTACACTGAGCACCTGTATCAACTAAAGCCCTGTATTTCTGAACTTTTGAACTGCCAGGCCACCTAGTGAATATGTTCCAATGGATTCAGTTCTCTTCACTATCCCTTTCCCCCTCCTGACTGGAGGCAGGGTACCCCTAATGCTGAACATGGTATGTGGAGTGTGCACAATGATTGGTATTGTTGTGAGAGAAATTGCAATTAGAATAATTGCAGTTACTTTGGGGAGCTGAAGAAGTGACAGGTCCTCTATCTGTCTCAATTGGTCAGTGAATTCACCAACAGTGAGAGGCCTTCCATTATCACTCCTTGATAGAAACCTGCTAGCCAAGATGTTAGCATAGGATGAAGGAGCAAGTTTAATAAGCTTCTTTCTGAGACCTGTTCCAAGAAGGATGTCATCAGGCTCCTGTGCACCATGATCTACATAAAGCACTTCCTTCACAGCAAACTCCTTCAGAAGGTTAATTCCCTACTTAATCGTATTCCACTTCCTAGCTGTCCGTGGCAAATCACCTCGGGAAGAATATCTCATAACCACAGCCAACAGGAGGCCTGTCCACTAACTAACCTTACCCACAGGGGTGGTTAGGTATTCATCCATTCCACTCTCCTTTGTGAGGGGCCCTAGCTGTTTTGCAGATTTGTCTCCTACCTGTAGGGCATTTGCACCAATAGCACAGCATCTCGCCAGCCAGCTTAGGATTGGCTCTCCTGATTCCCTTGCATATTCCTTTCTAACTTCCCTGATCTCTTTGAGGAGATCATTGGGATCCTGGATATCATCCTCCTCCTCTTCCTCTGGTTGTCCTTGGCCTAGAAAGAGAAATTTCCTAAGAACACTCTTAAACTCCTCAGAACCATCCCCTTTCTTGGCAGCCAATCTCACATAACACTTTTCATCACTGTGCTGCAATCTCAGTATATTGGTCAAATCTCTAAGGCTGTATTTCTTCCCTCCTTCCTCTTGTGTATCACAGGTCCCCTCCCCTAAACCCTCTTTTGAATCACTGTTTGTCAAATATTTGGTCTTAGCTTGTGGCTTGGCTGGAACCAAAAAGGTTGTGTATGTTCCTTCTACCAGATCTGATCCTCTGAGGGTCTGAACTGCTGCCTGTGTGCTTGAATTTGGTATAGGGTTAGAAACTACTTCCTGTGGATTTGAACTAGGTGAAGAAGCAGCAGAGTCTTGAACAGCTGGACCTGGTCTTTGGCTACCTGCCATGTTATTGTCAACAACTGAGACTTGGCAGTTGTCCCAGAACCTACGGTAGGAGGTGTAACGGTGGATATGGTGGCCCTCGTCATGCTCTCCCAAACAGATTTTGTTTTGAGAAAGCTGCTCATTATCTCCTCTGGGAATCTGGCCAAGTTCTCCGTTTATCTCTAAGTCTGAAATTAAACTAGTTCAATTTTAGCTACTTTAAATCACTTGTACTGAGTGGGCCAGTAATTGTAATGGGCCACAGTTAGCTTTCCCTATACATTAGCCTATATAACAGCTAAGGAATTATGGCAAACACTGTTTTTTTCAGATACAAAGCTTCTGAAATATATGGGATATATAGCAGGTACCAGCATGCTGTCTATGTTACATGATGACAAAGAATATGATTTGGTCATCTTGAAGAGATGTATTGCAGTGTTGCAGGTAAAGCATCTTAAGAGTTCCAAACCTGATAATATAGCTTGAAAGAGCTTTATGGAATAAAAGGTGTTAGAAGTCATGCAGTATCATTCCCAGCATTCATAGTCTCATACTGTCACCATTGCTGAACTCTTACTTTCATTCTGGGATAAACTGGTTTGTTAGAAAACCAAAATTAGATAATAAGCTAGATTGTGTGCATTGTGAATGGACTCCTGGTATTATGTTGCTTGGTTCAGTTAACAGGACACATTCAAAAATCAAAGGGACATGGGTCTCAATTACTGTTACTGTATCAGGCCATGGCATTGGCTGATAAACCTAAAAAATCCTCAAATGTGCAGATTTTATAAATCCTCAGACAAGTTTCTCCGGTTCTATATCAACTTCCAAATAATATTTGTCAAATACCTGGTGCCAAACCCAAGCCACAACAAGTGGATATAGTTGTCTACCACTGAGGAAGAGGAAAAAAAATACAACCAAAAGCAAAAACCAAAACCACCAATAAATTTCTTTCATCTTTTTAGCTGCTCTTGTAAGAGGCTACCTGATTTCTTCTCTTTATGAGCCTAAGAAGACCAACTCACATAACTTTCCACAGTATAGAAATACCTGGGCTTGAATTATGGAGGTTTAAGCTCTCTCTCTATATACAGGTATATATCTTTAAAGAGAAAAAAAAAAAATCATCCTAAAGTTAAAAAAAAAACCAAAAAAAAAAACCACCCAACAAAAAAACTTACATAACTGAAGTATCCTAAAGAGAAACTGAGGAGGAAAAACAAAATGCATTATAAAAACAACTGAGAGTTATTTTACTTCAAGGAGGATTTTCTGGTTTAGGATGCAGAATTATAAGAAAGTACCTAGGGACTACTTTTATAAATACCTATAACTGTTCTCAAGTCAGTTGGATCAGTTGCTCAATTTCAAGTTTTTAGGATGATATTTAGATGCATGTTATATTTAATGTTAGTTTTATTTTTTCATTCTCAGTGGCTGTTTTAATTTGCGTCAGGCTGTTCCTATAGTGTTATATGTTATTAATCATTGTCTGTTTAACCCATGTTCAGGACTAAATTAACAGGTGCTCTCTGTCTTGATGGGTCCTCCTCAAGAGAGAAGGGGAATCAGAAAACTGTGAGAACACTCATTAAAATCAAAACAACAGGATTGATACCAATGCCAATATAAAACAAATAAAACTACACTTAGCCCAGCAGAAGCACAGAATCACAATAAATAGGAAAGTAATCCTCTAAAAGAAGAAAGAGAAACCCAAGAAGAAGAGAAGCCCAAGAAGAAGAGAAGCCCAAGCAGAAACACAAGCCAGACTCCTCTCTCCAAACTTCATCCTTTATACTGAGCATGATGTTTATGTTATGAGATACACATGTATCCAGCTCAGGTCAGCTGGCTGACACAAAACTTCTAACAGCCTGAAGCCCGTGATTGATTTGTGATTTTGTCCCAGCAAAACCCAAACAATTAAGAAACAAAGGGTTGTATAATGATTTTATTCATAAAATAAACATTACATTTTAAAAGGTAAGAATATATGATGAATCCTTATGATTAATGTAACAGTTTTTATGTTTTTAAATACTAAATTAAACAGCAGGGCATTCTGGCATACTTTTTTTTTAATTACTTTATGTTATGCTTAGAGACTATATAAACTGCATATTAAGGGCTAACCTCCACTACTTCATCTGTTCAGCTCTCCCTTTATTTTTCCTTTTATTTTTTTCTAAGTACCATTTTGAAAAGATCTACTGAAAACAGAACATTTCCGTTTCCAAGTGTTACTCGTGGCAAGTATTGTAAATCTACCCTATAAAATTGGAAACCACACCTTAAACAGAATCTTCTTTTCCCTCTCAAATAATTCAGACAGTCCTCATTGAGGCTTTAAATAATTTAACAGTCAGACTCAAATAAGGACTCTACTATAACAATTACTTGTCAGCTTTCAGCCAATTCAAATTCTAACTGGTAGAGTTCAGTTTAACACTATTTTGATGCAGTGCAAAGAAATAAATCTAATATCCAACAAGTTAAAACAATTTTTTTTTGTCTCTCTGAGCCTTTTAGATGGGCTTCATCCTCTCTAAAGTAAAAAATATAAATGTTGCTCCTAAGTAGAGCAATGTCATCATAATAAGTTTTCCTCATTCTCAGTGATCTTTAATAACTCTGTAAGACAAAATCTGTTTTCTACAGACATGCATTTTACCTGACTTTACAGAAAATAAAGAGATGGGGAGAAAAATAAAAAAAAAAAAGGTCAGCATAAAGTCATCTGGGTTAGAAAACATCAAACAATTTTATTCAACTGAAATATTATTAGAATTTCTTACCATATACTGCCAAAAGTTCTTAAGAAGAGATGTCAAGGATGAATAAATGAAATAATAAATAATAATTCTCAGAAACATATCTGTTAGCACTCTATAAACGCAACCTGTTTCTAAACACCAAACCAATAAATTTTAGATCTTATGTAATCTCCGCCTGAAAATCAATTACTGATTATAAGAGATTATATGCATTTTAAAATTATATTCACTTCCATAACATTTTATTCCATTAAAGTATTAAAGAAAGAAAAATCACTTACAAACCCCTATTGATACAACAAATCATGACATTTAATGAATGTTACTATAAATAACCAAACTAGATATAAGCTTTTTCTGAGAATAATGTAATGTTAATTAGAGAATATTAATATGTTCTAGTAAAATGCTTTAGAATAAATTATTTTGTAGAACAAGAGAAGACAATTCTCCTGTCAGTAAGAATGAAGTGTGATAAATGTCTCTCATTCTTTATCAGTGATAATGCTTTATTAGCAATTTCCTCATCTTTTGGCTCTATTTGGTAGAGGAGTTTCAAATAAAGAAAGTATTTACTCCTAATATAGGAACATTAATAAGTTATCTTGCCCTGTGTATTGCTCAGAGGATCCAGATGCGTTGTTCAAGGACACAGATCCCATTCAAAGTCAGGCAACTGGAAATGAAAATTGGTAAGATAGAATGTTTGTGCCTCCCTTAAGTAGCATAGAAAAATATCTCTGCAAATGAGTATTTTACTTTATTATTCAAAGTACTTCACAAATTGAAAGATTTCTTTCCCCTTGGACTGGATTATAGTGAACAAATAGAATTATGGCTTTTCAGTCTTCAGATTAACAAGAATGTCTTGAGATTTTAATATTTCACTTCTTCCATGCCCTTTATGTTCAAGAAATCATGCCACACTGATTTATATTGTGCCAGATTATATTCTCATTAAAATCCATGACCAAAAATCAGGTACTGGAATTTTTCAATGCTTAGTCCATNAGAAAAATATCTCTGCAAATGAGTATTTTACTTTATTATTCAAAGTACTTCACAAATTGAAAGATTTCTTTCCCCTTGGACTGGATTATAGTGAACAAATAGTTGCTTGTTGTTTTGTTTTGTTTTTTTTACTAACACGTTACCAAAGTATGAGCAAGAAACATTCAGCTGATCAAAATGTAGACAGGGAAAATGTATAGTTGTGGGTCACATTGATTTAATTTATACAAAAGTGGAAATCGTGACAACTGTTTCATATGAAAGACTTCTAACGAGAGTAGGTAGTAGTACACAGTTATTTTCTTCCTATTCAAAATTCTGATGCTACAAGGATTAATTAAAATTTAGCAGAACCATTATGTTATTTTTCGGGAACTTTATGAGTCATATTAGTTTTTGGGGCTTTTGTTTGTTTGTTTGTTTGGGGTTTTGGGTGGTTTTTTGTTTTGGTTTGTTTGGGGTTTTTTTTGGTGAACTTTACAGGTGAAAAAACTGTTCCACAAATAAATAAAAGACAGACAGTACCGTGAATTTAATTACTGTCCATTTCAATGAACACCTATGACAGAACTTTGAGATGAGGTGATGAACTGATATATCTCAAGGGTGAAATTTTAATAATGAAATCACACTTCTATTTCCTTATGTCCATATTCAAACCTTAAATTTTGTACTACTCAGAACAATATATCACAATAAATCTACATAATGTCTTTCATGCTAAGAAAAGGTGGATATCAATATTCTCTATTTATCCTGATATTCTGATCATGGAATGGCTGAGACTGGAAGGGACCTCTAGAGGTCATCTTGCCCGAGTGCCCTGCTCATGCAAGGCTACTTAGAGCTGGATGCCCAGGAACACATTCAGATAGCTTTTTAATATTTCCAACAACCTTCCTGAGCAACCTGTACAAGCGTTCAGGTATGGTCATAAGAAAAATGTGTTTCCTGACATTGAGGGAACCTTGTTTGTTTCAGTTTGTGCCCATTGCCTCTGGTCCTGTCACTGGGGGTCACTGAGAAAAGCCTGTTTCCATTTTCTTTATAATCTCCTTTCAGGTATTCATAGATGTTGATGAGATTCCCTCTGAGAACTTCTTCAAACTGAACAGTCCTCTCATTCTTTCTTCCTATGGACTCTCTCCAGTATGACTCTGTCTTTCTTTCACTTGAGGATCCTGGAAATGAGCACAGGACTCCAGGTGTGGCCTCACCAGTGCTGAATAAAGGGCAAGGATCACCTCCCTCAATCTGCTGGAAGTATTTTGCCTCATGTAGCCCAGAATACAATTTGCATATTCTGCAACAAGAGCATAATGCTGGGTTTAGTTCAAGTTGCTGTTCACCAAGATTTGGTATCTTTTCTGCCAAACTGCTTTCCAACCGGCAGCCTCCAGCATATATTAATGAATGGAGGTGTTTCTTCCTAGGTGCGGTACTTTGGACTTACTTCCATTGAAGACCCTAAGCTTCCAGTTGACTAAGTTCTCTAGCCTGTAAAGGTCCCTCTGGACAGCATTACCACCCTCTGGCATGTCATTCATGCCTTCCAGTTTTGTGTCATAAGCAGACTTGCTGATGCATATATTCTGCCCCAATATCAGGACTGTTAATGAAAATGTTAAACTGAAATGGACCTGGTACCATGGGGGACACTGCTAGTTATAAGGCTACAACTAGACGTCATGACTCTGAATATACTTGTCTATGAGGATCTTACAGGTGACAGTGTCAAAGACTTTCCTGAAGTCGAGATAGACAATATCCACTGCTCTCCTATCATTTAGCAGGTCAGTAATTTCATCTTAGAAGTTTATAAAGATGTTCAAGCATGACTTCCCATAGGTGAATCCACATTGATTACTCCCAATTTCTTTCTTGTCCTTTAAGTTTCCTGTGCTCCATCTAATCTGTGGAAGGTCTACTGAGTGAAAAGGCTCCAATTAATATTAAAAAGTTAATAGGCATAATACTAAACCATCAAGGGAGAACTCTGCTTAAAATAAAACTGTGCATGAGTTGTAACTGGATAGTAAACAATATTAGGCAAAGTAGACATTCAGATTCATGAGAAATTAAGGTTAAATTTCATAGTAGTGAAGCCTACAGTTTCTTATCTGGTCCTCTCTTTATTATTTTTACATTCAAAAGGCACTTTACAACAGAGCAACTAGAATATTAAAAGATGGATACCCAAGTTTATGATACAGACATAACTGGGATTACTAAACCTAGAATGAAAAGGTGGACTTTGAGATGAAAAGCCTGGCAAACCTGCAATTTGTCTAGCTGGCACTGATTCGTAATTCTTGTAGTTGCGCCAATGTGTCTATTTCTAATCTCTCCTTAATGATCAGAAAGTATATGAAAACCATTTTGTTACAGAACTTTGCCCACAACTCTGCACTTCAAAGAAGGGAGAAGGGTAGACCCTACAGTAACTTATTGTATGCTACAGTTAAATTGCTGAGCATGAAACCTGACTGATTTCTAACCTAAAAGCAGTATGTTGAATCCTTCATCTTGCAAGATCATGAAATAATGGCTGGAAGAAATTCCAGAGATGATAAAATCCTGGAGAAGAATTTGTTACTCCCTGCCTTCCATGGAGACTTCTAAAAAACATGAGCATCTGCCCCTTACATTTGACCTCTTGATGTTTTATTTCCTTTGGGAGTTATCTTTTACTTCTGAAATAGGACTTTTTTTTTTTTTCTTGAGAATGACTTTTCATGTAAACAATTTTTTTATTTGTAAAATAACTCATGTCTATGTTGGAACTGATGAAGATCTCAAAAAAGTATTTTTTTCAACAAAATAGTTTTCTAAAGATTTTATGTTGTATGAACTCAGCAGATTTTTTGTTTGTTTGTTTATTTGGGGTTTTTTGGTTGGTTTTCTTAGGGGTTTTTTGGGTCTGTTGGGTATTCTGATAAATATGGATTATGCTTTGTTCTCCTGTCTGGAAAACATGAAAAAAAAAAAAAATCTCTTTTAAACAAAAGGAGCCCTACATGCCTCATTAACCCATTAACGTTGTCCTTCAGTGGCTGAGTAGATAAAGACAGACTAGTTCACATTTTCTGTTGTAAACTTTGCCTTCATTAGTACCTGATACAATTAATTGACACATATATGTCAGATGTTACTGGTTCCTTCTTTCTGTAAGGTCATAGAAACATAGAATCACCTGGGCTGGAAGGGATCAACTCCCCTGCAATGAGCAGGGGCATCCTCAACTAGATCATGTCTCCCAGAGGAGCCTTGTCAACTCACCTTGAATGCCTTCAGGGATAGGGCCTCAATCAACTCCTTGGACAACCTGTGCTCAACCACTTTCATTATAAAGAACGTTTTCCTAACATCCAACCTGAATCTCCTCTTCTCTAATTTAAAACCACTGCCCCCCATCCTCTCACTGCAGGCCTTTGTAAACAGTCGCTGTCCAGCCTCTTTGTAGCTCCCCTTCAGGTACTGAAAGGTGGTGATTACATAGTGGTTGTTGAGAGAAGAAGCACTCCTAAAGATAAAATTTCTGCAAGTTAAGTCTCTCAAGCTTCCATCACCCTCAAAAACAACAACAACAACAACAACAACAACAAAAACCCACCACAAAAATACCCCAAAACCCCCAAATTATTGCAGGACAGCAACTCGCCACTTGTCTCATTTCATCAAGTACAACCAAGTAGTACAATAAGAATTTTCAAGGCAGTCAGAATATATCTTCCATTCATCAGATGTCTTTGGCGTTTTCTAAAGCTTGTGTGTACTGATGGTAGAAATTCACAATCATAATTTAGGAACTGACCAGAAATGCACTTTAAAGCAAACAGAATTCATCCTCTTTTAGATGAAACAGTTAGCAAGAGATTCAGAACAAGACAATAAATGGACTTCAGAGAGTCCCAAAAGCATGTGGATCTTATTTTGCAAGCTCTCTAGACCTGTACCTTTGAATTAGAACAATTTATGACTAATTTAGTTCAGATAACTATAGCTAAAGAATGGCTTACATTATTCAATCAGTTCCTTTCCATATGTATACCCTGATCAGCCATTTAGGGATGATTATAGAGGAGATTCTTTGAATGTCATTATCTGCGACTCACATAGAGTGTTTTAGTTTAGCTATCCTACCTGTCTTAAGAACTTCTTTTATTTTCTAACAGAAAAGCTCTTTGATGTGAAGAACAGGAGGGAGTAAGGACTGAAACAGTTGTTTCACAAGGCATGAAAAAGGAACATTAATTAAGAGATGTGACAGTTAAAGTCTGGATTTCTCACTTTATGTTTAAAAGAAGCATGTAACAAGGTGAGGGTTTTTTTCCAGATTTAAAAAGAGAGGGTGGGCTTATACAGACAGTAATCAGTGAGACAAAAAGTCTCTTTCTGGAACAGAGTGAAGACTAGCAAAGTTGTTAGCGTGGCACTGTGCTGGATTAAAAATCCCTTGCCAGTTGAACATAAGTACATGACTTCTGAAACAAGTCTCTTACCCTGAATAGTTGGTGTGATGGTTTAGGAGTTATCTGCCCCCCCCATCCCTACCCCCCCTATGAAAATCACCTGGACTAGATTCACCTGGCTGGAAGTTAAGGAATTAAGCTATATTTACAGCTTAGCACAATATACAAGCAGATATATACACAATATACAGGAATATTTACAGAAATACACAGAAATATACAAGTTAAAGGTAATACAGAAACACAATACCCCTCCCACAAATCAGAGTCTCCAGGAGCGGTTCCCAACCACCCTTTCACCTTCTTTCCACCCCTCTACATTATCCTGGAGTCTAACTTACATGGAAGTGAATTCGAAGGATCAGCAAGGGAGGTTGGAAACAAAGTGATTAGCTGGGTTACACAGCAGAAACCCAGAAGACACACCAGCTAACAGAGAGACTCTCTGTCTTATCTGTGTTTGTGTCCTTGTTTTTATACATCTCAGCAAGCCTATGAGTGAAGCAGACATCACCATTGTTTTCTTTTCACAACCTATAATCTATTTTTTTCATTAAAATATACCAATTAACCTCAAGCCAGCACAGTTGGAACAGTGGTGGAGCAAACACATAGTCAAGGACAATTCAGAAATGCGTGTTGCTATTGCACCATTAACAATTATTTATTCTCTTTTAATTTTACTGTCTTAAATTGAAGTTTCTAAGATAGATGCATATTCTTATATTATAATTAGAAGACAGTAGACTGCCATAAGTCACTTCCTCACATTAAATTTATCACGGGTTGGGATGAGCTGTCATCTCAGAAGACTTTTTTCTCTTCCTTGATTGTGTGTATAACAGATTTAACATCTGCACTTTATGCCGTCCTAGTTGCCTTAGAGAATAATTCCTGGCTTCCAGTTGCCTCTTCAGAACATGGACATTATGCAGATGATGTCATATCTGTTGTCACCAGTGTTCTAACTGGCCTCCAAATACATTTTCAGACATCTTAATGTATTTGAGTTCAACTACTGGAGGAGGAATGTTCTTTGGCACCTGAAATAGCTCTAGAACTCCAAGTAAACCTGTATCTTGAAACAGAGTACTGACACAGCTAGTAACAGGGCACACATTTTGTACAAAACCTCATGACTCCGTCTTGTTGGACCTGCTCTGGACTGTTGTGGTAGGCCTAAGCAGGCCGAAATAGGTTTATACATATCCTGGCTTGCCTAGACATGTTTTTCTGCTCTCCCTGCTTCTGCTATTGAGAGAAGCAACTGTGGGAAAGAGGACAAAGAACCTGGAGTCACTGAGTCTAAGGACTCTGGCTTACCCAGACATGCTCCCCTGCTCCCCCTCCTTCTGTGCTGAGGCAAGTAACCATTGGAAAGGAAAACAAAAAGCCCTGGCTTCACTTAATATGGTCAAGCTTGGCGAAGTGCCATCCTGATTGTCTAATATATGTCCAAAGGCCCATTAGTCTCGGGCTGTATCGATACAAAGGGATGAGCAGGTAGCACAACATGCTCTCTGATGTTGTATTCATGCCTGCTGCTGCTGCCTCATTGCATCCTGAACTGTCTGGAACTCCACTACCAGGAACAGGCTCTAAATGCCTTCAGGCCATCAGCCTGCATAGCCAGCCTGACGTTGTGCCAAGCCGGCACATCACATTGCATCCTGCCTGCCCTCTGCAAGGCTTCTGATGATTCAGGAATCAAGTGGAACCAGGTGAGAGACTGTGCCAGACTCCCAACTTCCTGAGAAATGAACCTGGGAAAATCCAAAGCCTCTAACAAATTTGAGACCATTGACAACAACCCCACCATGTGTTTTGGTTATAGTCGGATAATATTTTGTGAGTAAATAATGAAGGCCTCTTGTAATCATTAATTGCCTTTTGCCATAAGCAGAAAGGAGCTTCCTGTGTCCATCTACTGGATAAGCAGCATAATTAACTGCAAACAGTATATTGACTGCAAGAACCTTTTCTTCCAGTATAATGTTTGCTTTTTCTAGTTAACTCTTAAAGTGTTCCAGTTTTGCCTGTTTCCTGTGTGTATAAATTTCCAAACCGTGTATTTCAAACCTTGTAAATAAGTTTTCTGGTGAGATTTAATGTTAATAAAAAATTTTCATAGTTATTAACAATCTCTGCCTGCATATCAAAATTAATATTGATTATTAATTTTGCATAATTTGTAACAGGACCTGATCTTTTCTTGATCTTCCTCCGTTTTGTTTCATTTGGTTTAACTGTGACAGTAATTTGCCTAGTTGACTAGACAATGTAGTTTGCTGTTGTACATCTTATACACAGTGCTATCATTTTATGATTCCAACCTTATGTTAACAAAAAGAAATAAAGGCCTGGTGCTGCAGCAGAGAAGTGAGGACACAGGGTGAGGTGTAGAAGAGCAGAGTTACAGCATGAGAACCAATAAGGAATGACAACCGATACAAGATAAAATTGTAAACCCTACAACTGTAAACCATAGACATTTATTAAGACTTTCTTTTTTCCCCTAGAAATAGTCTTTCTTTCTCTGTTAACAGTTGCATCTGAACTAATAACAATTCTTGGATTAGGCTGTTACAAATTCAGTTATGCTAACAAGAAATTATTAACTGTGTGTACAAGGTGATTCCGTCTTGCATAAAACCAGGATTTTAATAATTAAGCACTTGTAATGTTAAATTGCCTTCCTGTTGACAAATTTAACTTAGATTATATTTTTAAGGTGAAACAGATACTTTCCTATGCAGCTTGATTCACAGACATTTGCAGCGATCTAAGACATGAGGCTGGCAAATATGGAAAATGCGAATTAAGCAAGCCCACAGCAGCAGCTGTAAGGCACAAGAATTTCTAAACAGTCATTAACAGCCCTATAATCTTATGTTTACATGTTTGAAACCAGCCCACCAGGTATTCACTGTGATAACCAGGCTGGGAGAAAAAAAAAAAAATAAAAAAAAAGAAAAAGAAAAAAAAAGTTTAAAGAAGAACAAAGCAGCATGTATTTATTAACTGAAAAGGCTTTTCCTTTCCTCTCAACATTTTCTGATATAATGAAATCCTCAAACACCTGGAGTTAAGCCAGACTTTAAATGAATATTTAATTTTCTTTTTTACCCAGAATCTCTGAAGGACAACTTCTACATACAGCCGGTTTCAAAGACCGCACATTCTAAGCGTACTGAGGGCAAACTCAGTTTTGAAATGAGTTTTTATACTTTTTCATATACATACCATGTTATAAATCAATGGTTCCTTATTATTCTAGTTCACTCATATATCATGGTGATAACTCCTAGATAGGCACAGACACTCAGAAAGATAGTATCTTACTAACAGCAGAGAGAAAAAGGAAAAAAAACCAAGCACACACATCCCCAGCCACTTATTGAAAGAACATAAGTTTTCTTAAACATAGCTTACAGGAGTGTCTGGTGATATGAGCATTAACTTTGCTTATTGTAAATGTCAGTTATGTTACGTGACTAAGCATATGGTGTATTCTTAAGAAAGTCTCTTGGGCACAACTTTGTAATTTCATAATGCCATTTTACTCAGTCTAAGAGATTTAATTAGCATTAAACTAGCATTTTATTGCTTAAATCTCTATTTGATGAGTTTACCTTTTTACCAGTGCTTAAAGTTAGATTTTAATGCTCAAAGTTATTGTGTCTGTATGATTTCTTTCACCTTTTAACTAGAGATTTTCTGAGACAGGCTCACAGCTTTGCAAGCTTCATTAGAATTTGTTCATCTGTTCATCTAGGTCTGTTCCACTTCATTTAAATTGTTCCATCTTGTTACTATTATTAAAACAATCTTGAAAATTGAACTGAACAATCTTGAATCTGACCAGATATACCAAAACCAGTGCAAATATATTACAGAAATTTCAGGAGTTATGTTTTAGTTACACTCAACCATCTACACTGGAGATATTGACAGTTAAACCAGTCTTTGCATGTGCCTTTTTCTGATTACTGGAGGAAAAAGGGTCTAAGAGCTCTAAAGGCTCTTACTCGTTTTAGACATTTCATTTGGGATGAAATTAATCATACCTGGAAGTCTATTTCTCTACACTAATTGTGATTGGAGGCTATCATGATTAGCTCAGGCTCAGTCAAGAAAAATGTATTTTTTTTTCCTTTTAGACAGATCAATGTCACCCTTTAACATGATTTAACATGGATCATTCTGTTTCAGTGTTGAACTATTCCATACTTGCTTCTTTCTTGAATGACTAGCAAATTAATCTCACTTTAATTTCCTCAGCTGAAATACTGTTAGCACAAAGATAGTCTTTGCTTTCAGCTTTATCTGTGATTGCTTAGATATAGTTACTTCGTTTAATTATTTATTGCAATTAATGTTTTAGTGAAAGAGAGATGAAAGATCATCAAGAAATTCAGTATCTATTTCAAATTATTTGAATGTCATAAACTACAGCATTGGTGTATACTGATTTTTAGAGTTAGAAAATAAGATATATTTCAAATATCAGTAGCACCATTTTCTTTACCTTGAAGTTCAGAAGGGTGTTTACAGTCTTATTTATAGAAAACTTGTGTTTCAGGTATAATGAATGGGTAGGCATTTCTCACATGATAAGCTGAAGAGAGCCACTGGATGAGGTTATTCTACAGCTTTTCTTGAAAATTGTTATCCATTGAAAGGATCTGATAGCAGTACTTGTAATCAATAATGACTGAATTTTCCCAGGTTTGTAAAATTTAGTTTTCGTGACTTAAAATATATTCCAGTAAAAAACAAGCAAACAAACAACAACAAAAAAAACCAAATCCCAACTAACAAACACCACCCAGAAAACCTCATAAAGAAAGAAGTCCCGTGTTTGAATCTGTAAAACTACAACTCTGCCTTTCCCTAATAATAAATAAGTAAGTTTCACCACGATAGGTTTAGGATAGACATTAGTAAAAAATTTTCACTGAAAGAATGGTGAAGCACTGAAATGGGCTGCCCAGGGACATAGTTAAATCACCATCCTTGGAAGTGTTTAAAGGTAGTTTAGATGTTGTGCTTAGTGGGATGGTTTAGTGGTGAACTTGCTAGGGATAATGGCTGGACTTGATGATCTCAAGTGTTTTTTTCCAAGTTGAATGATCTTGTGATTCAAAAATAAATAACTGAACAGATAAATAAATAAATAAAATTTCTTATGAACATAATTTGCATCTTATATTTGTTAATGATATACATTGTCAGATCAATCTTGGTTTTTTGAATCTTTGTGGTAGCAGAGAAAACACCAAAAATCTTAATGATTCTTCCCTGATTTTTGTCTTTGTTCTTTGATGAATACACATCATACATGGAGAAGTAGCAATTACATGACACCAATCTTGAATATTTTAATATACACAAAATTTCATATCTTTCTAAAGACTTAGATCTTTTGATAGCAGACACTTTATAATTTTTTTTGTTCTGTTTTTCTGTTGTTTGTGTTTGTTTATTCTGCTTTGTTTTGGAGAGCTTTGTTCGTTTTGGTTTTGTTTAGTATTTTGTTTTATGCCTTTCCTATTATGCAATTTTTCCTGTTTTCTACTGTCCAAAACAGTAAAGATTTGCCCTGCCCGGTCATGCATTATGTGATCTAGTGACAGTAATTTTTAAAGTGTTCTTTATGTTATTTTTAAAGAAGATAAAATTTAAAAATTCTATTCTATTGCCTACACTCAAGTGTAAATTGACTAAAGAATTTAATTTATCAGAGCCTGAGATGGTAAGAAAAATGTGAAGAAATATGACTTGCATTGTTCAGTTGGGCATTGTGATCTTACATTGATACAGAATCAAAACTACCTCTTACTGCATTATTTCCAGAAGTGTAACCTTTCAAATTAACTCTTCCAGAAATAAAAAAATAAATTTTAAAAAAAAAAAAATTTGTCATAACTCCTCTTAGTAGGACATGAAAGTTGTACATAGCAGTAATACTCTGTTAATGATAATAAGGGATGTACAGTTAACTCAGTAGCCTCTTGGAAGATCTGTCAATGTACAGGACATTATACCATGAAAATGTATCATTCATTTGTATGAGGAGAACGATAATATCTTGAAACAGACCACAATCTCAGAGAGGACAATTGAAGAGGACAACTTAGTAGTTGCAAGAAAGAACTCCAAGAGATCTTGTTTTTCCAAACAGAGAATGGAAAATTTATGTTGAGGTAAAAATTCCCTACATCTTCTCCATTTCTAAGAAATAATAATTTAAACTAATAATTATTCTGATTGAATCCTACTAGATGTCAAAAAAGTAGTGTTATTCTCTCTGCTTGTTTAGAACACACTTCAGATAAGGAACACTGGGGGAAAAAAAAGAGAAAACACAGAAAGAAGAGAGTTATGGGAGGTGCAGAAAGAAGAAAATCATACTTACGTGACCCTGTTTCTTAGAGTAGTTTTATTTTTTTTTCCTTCATCTAGTCATCCAGCAGGATAATCACAGGAACTTTTAGGCTCCACATGCTGTTACTACACTCTTCCTCTACTGTATAGGAGGGGGCATGCTAATTCTTCCTAGAAAACAGTGCTTAACTAAAGAAATTATCACAATTTCTACCAGTTTTGATTTAAGAATTAGTCATCTACTTAACATCAGAACTGCTGAATGTATGTTTATTCTATGTAATTAAACACAGTACTGCTTGACATGGGAGTATATCTTTATTATAAATGAGAACAGTGATGCATAAATGCCAATAGTTTTTATGTTCAAAGATAAATGCAATCTCATTCTGAATCCACAGCTTGCCCTAGTGGCTAAGATACTTATAATGCAAGAGTAAGAAGAACTACAGCTAAAAGAATGCATTCTAGCCTGTGGCCATGTAACTTTTTGTTTGTTTGTTTGTTTGTTTTTAAGTTGTTTGATAATAATTGTGTTGAAATGATCCACTAAAGCTGTTTTTAAGATCTGCTGCATTTTTAGTTAAAGAAAGATTCCTCTGGTTTAATCAAAACTTCAAAAGTATAAATTGTTGATGACTCATGATTGTGAAAAAAAGTCAAACTTCAAAATGCATGCATTAAAAAGTAATCTGTGTATCAGTGAGATTCTATTGAAATTTACAGATGTAGTGGAAAAAAATCATAAAATAATTCTCTATCTATGAAGACCCTAGGGAGAAAATTAAGATAATTATTGTTATTCATTTCACAATGAGATCCATATTCTGCTGGCTAGGAAGAATCAAGATACACGTGAGCCACTTACAGATTTTTCAAAGCATTAAACATCATGAAAGATTTATGGAATATAAAAGTGAGTAAAAGAAACACATGCAAATAACAAGAACTATAGACCTTAAATAGATGGTTTAGCAGTTGCTTTGCTTCACTGTGATTTCTAGTTAATGTCATTCTTAGAACTGATATCTTCAAACAAAAGACACGAAAAAAAACAGTTGAACTTGAGGGAGTCCGATCAAACCTGTAAAAATGTTTGATTTTAAAGAGGCCAGGACTGTTCAGTACCTTTCGCTTACCAAAATTTATCTCCATCATTTTACTTGTCTCAAACCACAGTGGACTTCAGAAAATCTTAGCCAAGTTGTGAGAAAACCTACTTTCTGTAGTTAAAAAAAAAATTAATAAATTCTTTATCTTAAATCCTTAATTTATTTCTGAAATGAATTCTTTGTCAAAACAGGAAGACATGCAATTTCCACCTATTTTTCCCAATCTAAAATGATTTCTAGTGCTATCATTTTATACAGTCCTAAAGACACATCAGTAGTTTATGTAGCTCTTTGGAAAGTTAGCCTCTGAAATCACAGAATCACAGAATTAACCAGGTTGGAAAAGATCTTTGAGATCATCAAATCCAACCTATCACCTAACACCTTCTAATTGACTAAGCCATGGGACTAAGTGCCTCATCCAGTCTCCTTTTAAACACCTCCAGGGATAGTGACTCCACCGTCTGACTTTGGCTTGAGTCCAATTCAGTGTATAATTATATAAAATTAATAGCTATCAAAAGAGACCTTATTCTTTGTATATTCATACTGCAAGAACTAGAAAGGTGTCAGAAAAGTTTATGAAAAGAGTCATTGCAAAGAGACAAAATAGCTGTCATGAAATGCGAGCTCCACTAGCACCATATCACAAATACAGTTAAACATTGAAACTCATTTTTAACATTAAATATCTTGCATGACTGGAACTTATGCACTTTACATATAAAACACTTTAAAGGTCAGGAAATCAATCACCCTTGCTTTACTTGTCATGCCTATTAGTTTAAGCCAATATAAAATAATGAATACTTCTTTGTATTACAGTTCTGCCTTGGTCTGATTGATCCTCTATAAAGCTACTATAAAGGTCACAATACAGCAAGTCAATTACTACTGGGTAACAGGAGGGCACAAGGTAAGATAAACATGTCACCTATTCTGGAATGAAGCTAAACTATTTCCTGTATTTGGGAGTAAATGTTAGCTAAACCCAAACTTCACTCTGGTGTTAAAGGTCTTCCTGATTTTTTTATTTTTTTTTAATTGTCTATCCTTATTTTTCATTATTTGTACTCATATGTAGCAAAATTCTCCTTGGATTGATCCTTGTAAAACATGAGATAGACACATTGGTATCCTTTATTACCAAATTATTTGGACAGTATGACTAGCTATTGGATACTTATGCAATCATTCCTCTTGTGTGTATGCTGGGCATTTAAAATATTTGGAAGAAGAGTTAAACTTAGTTTTAAATCAAATACTATATATTTTTATGTCATATATTTATATATACTACACAAAATGTATGTGCATTATATGGATACATTTCACTTTCTCACAGTAATTTATACATTTCTATGCTTGTTATATTTTTTTAAATTATTTTAAAATTTTAAAAAAATGTTTTAATTTTTTAAAAAATCCCTCTTTAATTAAAATACACTTTCTCTGCTTTTCCCATAGTTAAATAATATCTTTACTAGTTCTTGTAGAATATAAAATATCCAACATAATTAGAGAGAAAAAAAATAATTCCATATGAATTTCATATTGTTTAATGTATTTGTCTTAATTCAGGAATTTTTAATTTTTTTATCTCGAAATTTAACAGGATCTCAATGTGAGGGAAGAGAAGATGAGAGAGGGAGGACAATGCAAAAGAAGTTTGTTAGATATATGTTTTGATTTTTAATTAAATTAATTTATTTCATATCCCTGGAGTATCTTTCATCTTCAATAAAATTTACATTGGAAAAAAAAATGCCTCTGTGAAATCAAAACTCACAGAGTTCTAGTGTTCTTGATGGAACACCTTAAAATAATTTTCTACAGGAAAGAACTGAACAGAAAGTTCCGAATTCTGGAAGATGAACTTATTATACAATGTTCCAATTTCTTTTAAATTGCATGAAAACTTAGAAACTTTCTGAGAATGTTCACAAAATATTTCCAGAATTATTATTACTTCTATTCCTGAGATATTAGTTCTGAAATGTGATAGGAACAAGCAACAAAACCACCTGTCCTGTCAGAGCATAAATCCTGCTAGACTCGTTTAGCCACTTTAGTCACTGCCCCTCTTCCTCCTGTTGTAGGGTTGTGCTGGTTTGAGGCTAATTGGAATATTTTAATAGAGAAAATTACACTATAGGCTGTGAAAGGAAAACATCATGATGTCTACTTCACTCATACGCTTGCTGGAGAATTGTTTGGGAACACTAACCAAAACAATAGATAAGTCAGTTGCTCTCTGTCGCTTGCTGGAACAGGAGCTGCTGGTGGGATCTAGCAGCTTCTGGGCTCTGGCTAGTCTGCTGATTAATCCTCACTAACCACTTTTCTTCTAACCCTCCTGGTCGATCCTCCTAATTTACCTTGCACGTAAGGCAAACCTTGGGGTAAGGTACAGGGGTGGGGAGAAGGTGGAAGGGTGGTTGGGAGCCCATTTCTGGGAGGGGAGTTGTGTTGCTGTATTACCTTTTACTTGTATATTTCTGTAAATATTCTGTATATAGTGTAAATGTCTGCTGTACATTGTGCAAAGCTGTAAATATAGCTTCATCATTTAACTTCCAGCCGACTGAGTGCTAGTCTGGGTCATTTTACAAAGTGTGGGGGGGTGGGGGAACTCCCAAACCTTCACAAGGGTCTAGGAGTTGAGTTGAGGAGCAGACAGAATAAACGATGGGGGTTTGGCTCCAGTAAGGCTACCCTAAGTGGTAGGAGCCCACCACTATCATGTCAGGTGTATTTTATAGCCATGCATCTGCCTTACTTCCATTTTGGGAATATATATGTAGCCACACAAGGCACGATAATTTGAATTCATTGGCCAAAACTTCTGACGCTTGTGCCTATTAGCCAATTTGATTTTCAAAAAATGTATTTAATAAGGGAATAATTTGAAAAGCCTGCCTTTCTCCAAGCCTTTCAGCCTTTCTTAGACTGGAATATTAGGGTGAATGCCCCAGAAGTTTCCCTTACTAGTGGCTCATTGGCTGGGCTCTTGCCTGTGGAAAAAGCTATTCACAGTAGCCAAGTGATTGCAGTAGTGGCAGCTTACAGCAACTCAGTTTCCTCTCTTTGCCTCTACCTTGGAATATTTCGTATGTTTCACTTGGGATCATGATCACAGTTTCTGAAAGTGTCTTTATAAATTAAACATACCCAGGAAAACAGGTTGTCATGAGTATTTGGGCTAATTTGGGATACTCACTGAACAAGTATGTTTGGTCTGCCTCGTGACCACAGATGGTAATGTCTGTTGTGTATTTAGAATTTTCTTGTTTTCTGTGTTCATTATTTACAAGTACTGTCTGTTTAAACTGTTTAATTCTGTGTTTATAAATACCCTTTGTGTAAATACTTGCTGTTGACTGAGAATCCAAATTAATTTCATGCAATCCAATTATTTTTAATATTTAGAAATAATAATTAATATTCATGTTAGGGAAATAATATTTATAATTAATTTGTTATAGTATTCAGCAGTAACAGCACCCCACCGAGTTCCTGCAAAAATGACCATTAAAAGGCTCCCAGGGAAAGTAGTAAAATTGAATAGTTAAAGTTTGGTATCTAGCTTTGGGAAGGGGTAGGTTTGTAATGATGTACTGTTATAACAATTCTCTTGTTTCAATTTGAAGTATTTTGGATAAGAGAATGACTTCAAATTTTCACTGTAGTGTTAGGTCTAGAAAAAGGCAGGTAGCTAGAGACTGGAATGTCAGAATGGTGTACAATATAAATGCCCTCTGAATGAAATGCAGTAATTGCTGTAAAAAAGAAGAAAAAATCTTAATAGTTGTTTCATTTGGTTCTGTTTTTCCCCTGAGTTAACTTTTCTATCTTTTAGAGGATCTTCACTATATAAAGTTGTTAAAGGTGACCAAAATGTTACTTTCTTAATTTATATAAACAGAAGGTATTAAACTTTTCATACATGTAGATTCCATTCTTCATTGATTTTTAGAATTCTTTTGGGAAAAAAATATTTACCCTTATAATAACAATGTTTGGTACATTAGATTATTTTTAAAATTTTTTTACTGAAGTGAATTCAGTTCATTTTTACAAAACAAAACAAAAATCTCTACCTTTATTCAATTAGGTTTTTCCTAACTTCTACCATTGTACCTATGCATACTTCTATTGTCATTTAATTAAACATAATAAATATTTGAGCATGAATAAAATAGGAACATCTAGTCCCCTTCAGGAGAGACATTTGTTTCTCATAAGGGTTTCCTGTTTCTTAGAGTTAATAACCCTTCCAAATTACTTCACTAAGATCATGAAAACAATGTCAAGTGAAAAATTTTTATTTTATTGTATCAATGTTATTACTAGTTACTAATAGAAGTAACTTGAGAACTTGATTGAACACAGTCATGAAGCAAAATGTACTTGGGAAATTCAATGGAGAGAAACAATTGAACTGTATGAGAGGTGTTTTCATATCTACCTTCTCAAAATACGTCACTCATAAGTTGGCATCTTACATGAGATGTTGTGGGAATCCATTCTGTGAGAGAAGAACAGAGATACCAGGCACAAATACTGCATTATTTCTGGAGTACCTGATGAAAAATCAAACAGGCAACTCTAAAAACATACCTGAGGTAATACATTGAAAATATTGGTGAAAAACAGTTATGCTATGGTTATTACTCAGTGATTTAGGCATTTTTGTCATTTGACAAACAAATAAACTGCAAGGAACCCTGATAATAATTAAAATCAGATTAAGACTTTAACCTAATAATAAAACTTGATTAAGGAGACATTAATTAGTTGATTGAATAATTTTCTGGTCTACTAAACAATCTTCTCCTGTCATGTTTAAGGATGTTGTTAGATTATGCAGGAGAAAAATTAGAGAGGCAAAGGCTCAGTTAGAACTTAAGCTGGCTACCTCTGTGAAAGATAACAAAAAGCATTTTTACAAATTTATCAAGGCTAAAAAGAAGGGCAAGAAGAGCTTCCACTCCTTATTGGACCTGGAGGGGAACACCATAACTGAAGATGAGGAAAAGATTGAGGTCCTGAATACCTTTGCCTCAATTTTCAATAGTGAGGAGGGAGGAGTTCAGAACAAGGGGCCTCCTGAGCTGGGTGATGTGGTCGGGGAGTGGTGTGTTGCCCTGGAAATCCATGAGGAATTAGTTCA
>VWZE01013829.1:69447-84502 GCA_013396675.1 Eubucco bourcierii | reverse complement strand
CCTCGAAGCCTTCTCTTCTCCAGGCTGAAGAGCCCCATTGGCCTCATCTACTTAACACCCATCCCTCAGATATAGTCATGGTAGGCCTAAGCAAACCAAAACAGGCTTATACATGTCCTGACTTGCCCAGACAAGTTTTTCTGCTCTCCCTCCCTCTATTTTGGGAAGAGGCAACCATGGGAAAGAGGACAAAGAACCTGAAGCCACTGGGTCTAATTACCCTGCCATTTGCATCCTGCAGTAAACGAGGTATACATGGTTGCTTTGTGCAAGACCTACATTCTACCAAAATTTGGGTAAAGCAAGCCTGTGGCTTCACCTAATATGGTCAGTCTTGGCAAAGTCCCATCTTAACTGGCTAATCTGTGTCCAAAGTCCCATTACTCTCAGGCTTTATTGATAAAAGGAGATGAGCAGGTGACACAATGTGCTCTGCCATTGTATCTGTGCTCTCTGCCATTGTATTTGTGCTGCCTTATATCCTGAACTGCCTGGAAGCTACCTTCCAAGAGTTTACTAGGAACAGGCTCTAAATGCCTGCATGCGATCGGCCTGCATAGCCAACATGACACCATGCTGAGACTGCACATTGCAAGATATCCTGTCTGCACCTGAAAGTCTCCTACCAAGAAAGGAAGTCCTGGAGACACACAGATCATTCAGAGGAGATTAGGACCAGGTCAGAGATTGTCTGCATCCTTTTCCCAGCAGCCCAGGATGACACAGAAGTCTCAGTGGATGACAAGAATTCCCTGAAAGCATTTCAGTGCTGTCTGAAGCTGTGGCTGGCCCTGTAAGTCAGAAGATCTTTTTGCGAGTGAATACTTAAAGCCTCTTGTAATTCACCATNCATGACACCATGCTGAGACTGCACATTGCAAGATATCCTGTCTGCACCTGAAAGTCTCCTACCAAGAAAGGAAGTCCTGGAGACACACAGATCATTCAGAGGAGATTAGGACCAGGTCAGAGATTGTCTGCATCCTTTTCCCAGCAGCCCAGGATGACACAGAAGTCTCAGTGGATGACAAGAATTCCCTAAAAGCGTTTCAGTGCTGTCTGAAGCTGTGGCTGGCCCTGTAAGTCAGAAGATCTTTTTGCGAGTGAATACTTAAAGCCTCTTGTAATTCACCATTGCCTTCTACCATAAGCAGAAAGGANAAAATATAATCTCACATTAATTAATTACCCCTCCACTACAGATATTCTATACATCGATGAGACCTCCTCTCAGTCTTCTCTTTTGCAGGCTACACAGCCCCAGGTTTCTCATTCTCTCTCCACAGAGGAGATGCTCAAGACCCCCAGTCATTCTCATGGCACTCTGCTGGACTCTTTCCAACAGGTCTCTGTCTCTCTTGAACTGGGGAGACCAAAACTAGACACAGTATTCCGAGTGTAGTCTAATCAAAGCAGAGTAGAGGAGGAGAAGAACCTCTCTGGACCTGCAGGACACACTTTTCTTGATGCACCCCAGAATGCTATTGGCTCTCTCGGCCACAAGAGCACATTGGTGTTCCATGGAGAACTTGCTGTCCACCAGGACCCCAAGGTCTTTCTCCATGAAGCTGCTTTCCAGTAGGGTAGGCTCCAGTCTCTACCAGTGCCTGTTGTTATTCCTCCCCAGATGGAAGACCCTGCACTTGTCCTTATTGAAGTTCATGTCATTAGTCTTCACCAAGCTCTCCAACCGGTCCAGATCTCACTGAGTACCTGCACAGTCTGACACGCTGTCAGCCACCCCACTCAGTTTTGGAGGATGGAGGTGAGGCTGAGTGGTCTGTAGTTGCCTCAGTCTTTCTTCTTGCCTTTTTTTTAAGACTGGAGTTACATTCACTTTCTTCCAGTCATTGGGCACCTCTCCTGTTCTCCACGACTTTTCAAAAATGATGGAGAGAGGCTCAGAAGCAACATAAGCAACTCTTAGCATTCATGGATGCAACACATCGAGACCCATGGATTTGTGTGTTTTCGATTGGTACAAGTGAGCTCTAACACAGTCCTGACTGACTAGTGGAGTATCCTCTCCAATTCTGCTCCCTTACTTCCAGAGACTGAGGTTCCTGAGGGCTGGTCTAGAATTAAAGACTGAAGCAAATAAGGCATTTGGCAACGCTGCTGTCTCTGAATCTTCAGTTACCCTATCTCCCACACCATTCAGTAGGACCCCCTTTTGCCTTGATCTTCCTTTCGTTATTGATGTATTTGTAAAAGCTCTTTCCATTTATTGTAAACCTTCTCTTTCTTTTTGAGTTTTTCCAAGAGCTCCTTGCCTATCCATGGAGTTCTTCTGCCTCCTTTGCTTGATTTTTTTTTTTTTTCCCAAGGGAATACATTTTTCTTGAGCTTAGAGGAGGTAATGTTCAAATATTAATCAGCTCTCTTGCTCCCCTACCCCCCTTCCTACTAGAGGCCTAGTCCACTGGATACTTCTAAGTAAAGTTTTAAAAAGGGCAAATTTAGCCCTATTAAAGCCCAGGGTCGAAGTTTTACTTATCATCCTGCTTCTTTGTCTGGTGATACTAAACTCTAACATGTCGTGGCCACTACAACCAAGAGTACCCCCAATCTTAACATCAATGATGAGTCTTTCTTTGTTAATACAAGGTCCAGCATCATGCTTCACCATGTTGTTTCTCCTTGTTGTTTCTTCTTATTGTAGGAGAAAGCTGCCCCCAGTGCACTGCAGGAACCTTTTAGATTGTTTATACTTGCCTGTGTGGCCTTTCCAATTAATATCAGAGTGATTGAAATTACCCATAAACACCAAAGCATTTGATCTTGAGGCTACTTCCAGTTGCCTGTAGAAGGCCTCATCAACAGCTTCTTGGTTTGGTAGCCTGTGGTAAACTCCCATAACCGTACCGTTCATGTATGCATGTCCCTAGACTCTTACCCATAAGCTTTTAATGCTTTAATCATCTCCCTCTATTTTCAAAGAAACCTAAAAACAACCAACCAAAGCAAAGGAAAGCAAACCAAACCAAATCAAACACAAAACAAAACCAAACAAAAAACACCAGAAACTGAGTGGAATTCAGTTTTATTTTAATTTCTAAAGTAATATTGACTTTTTTGCTTCAATGCAGTTCTAACCTGAATTTAATTTCTGTCATCCTTTTTCTAAATTTCAGTACTGAACAACGTTAGCAATATCCATTTTAAGAAGTCCTACACGAATTTCCTAATTAGTATATAGATTTTCCCTATAGCCACGGAAGATAAACTAAAACCCTTATCCAACATTTGTGGAAATAATGGCCTATACGTTGATTATCAGGTTACACAGATAGAGAGCATAAAAAATAGCATAAACTTCTTATTTCTCCTTCACTCTCATATATATGTGTATATGTATGTGTACATGCACTATAATTGTGTGTATAAGCCAATCATACAGTAGATTCTTTGTTCTTAGTGATTACAATGAAGAGTAGCAACATTCACAACATTTGCATTAAGCTACTGTCCAGATCTACACTTCATAAGAGCAAAGACGGCGATGGACTAGAATGAAGCCTTTTTCCCAAAATATTGAAATGAAGCAGATTTTAATTCCTACCCTTTTCCATTCTTTATATATACTTATAATATGGAATGGGAAAATCAGGATTTTTTTCTGTTGTTTTACCTATACATTGGATTCTTAGGTGTGTTTCTTCAGAAGAGTAACTTAGTTTTCTGAAATTCTCTATATAATGAAACATTCTAATACTGTGTTGAAAACAAACCAACCAATCTATCTATTTTCCTTGTGAAGGCAATGTTAATCCATGTCTATTAAAATCTGACAAATCTGCATAATGTCACTCTTCAAGTCAGGAAAGCATCAATAACAAAAAAGACTTCTTATTACTTATGCTTGGCTCTTCATGTGAAATACACTGAAGCATAATTAAAAACTATTATCGTAAGTACTAAAGACCAAATGACAACGTGTAAATGTGTGTTTTTAATGTACTTATTACTTTTACTAGTCTGTTGACTCACTTTCAAAGAGTAGTAATCCACAGTAGTTTTCCCAAAGATTTTGAGAGGATGTAGGATATTAATAACTAAGTAACATTTTTCCTCATATTAAAATGCTGTCAACTTCACAGAGTCCAAATTTACTTTCTAAGTTTTCTAGTCTATGAAACACCAAATACTGCAATATGTATCAAGGATATTTGGAGTCTTCTTACCAGTTTATTGCCACCTAGAATTTCAACATTTTGGTCACTCACATATAGGTATCTAATCCATTTTAGATGAGCATGAGATATGTGGGATTAGAAGACACCTCACAAAACCAACAGGATGAGAATATCCATCTTAAATGGCTTTAAACATCTATATGTGATCATTTGAATCAAGCCTCTTTGTCTCCAAACTTTTGTTTCCACACATTTTTTACATAAGCATTTAGAATCATCTCCACTCAAGCTCTGCTAAAATCAGTAGCACTTCTAGGATACAAATAATCAGATAACATACAGATAACATCATCAGACAAATAATATAGTACTCAAGAATAAAATACAATTATATCACCTAGTAAATAACATGAAAATATTTACAAACCAAATAATTTGAAAATCAGATCCCTTCTTTTGCTAAGAAGAATACCACAAAGAATTTTTTTCTAAAAAACATTTCTGAGGAGTCTGATCCATTCTAGAAACAACTTAAAATCTCAAATTCACTTTCCTCAGAATATTCCCCTTATTATTTTGTATACTTTTTTCCCCACAGTGATTTCTAATTTCCTTGTTAATTTTCTAAGGTAATCTAGAAAACCATCTGATATTGGAAGCAACAAAAATGAGATATAAATATATATGTAATTTTAAAAGTATATGAATATATGATCTAAGCATACTATATGAGGAAGATGATATTGGATACAAGGTACTTTTAAATAGAAGACAGCATAACTCGAACCAGTGCTGGCAACTGAAGCAGAAGAGAGGTAAATAAAAGAAAATTAACTGCAAGAGTTGCAGGGTTTTTTTAAACTGGAAAATTAACCATCATAGCAATCTCTGAGGAAATATGACCTAGGCTTCATATGCAGTAGATTCTCTAATTCAGACAATGGTCTGTTACATTTATTGTAGGAAAGTCATCTGTTATTAAAAAAAAAAACAAATCAATTTTTAGTACCAAGTCCTTTTAGCAACTAAATGAATGAAGTCTTAATGCTTATAGTTAGCATTTTTAAAATGTTGTCTAAGAGAAGTTTGGTAGAATGTAGAATTGAGTCTTAACACATGACACTAGCATTTGTAAAAGTTGTTTTAAACTTGGCTGAATTTTATTTGAACTAAAACATAATTTGACATTTTTGTTCTAACTTTACAATTCTGAATCCTTCTTTCACTACAAATCTGTTTTGATTTTTTTTTTCACATGTGCAAATGTCACAGGAGTGAGTATATCCCATGATTTTGCACGTAATAGCCAGATGTTAGACACATTACAGATTATTCATTATTGTGCATTCCTTTTTAATGTGTACATTGAAGTTTTCATCTTATCAGGAGTTAATTAGAATTCCATTGTTATAAGTAGATTTATATGAGCCTGAGAGGAAAACATGCCTCTAAACAAGCATATCAATACACCAGAGGGATGGGATATCACCCAGACAGCCCTGCACAAGCTGGAGAGGTGGACCCAGGTGAATCTCCTGAGGTTCAACAAGAGCCAGAATAATCCTCACTATCAATACAGACTAGGGGATGAGGTGATAGAAAGCAGACATGTGGAAAAGGACTTGGAGATGCCGATGGATGAGAAGCTGGACATGAGCACCTCTGCTACCGTGTCATGCTGAGGGATCTGGGGTTGTTCAGCCTGGAAAAGAGGAAGCTCCAGGGAGACCTAATAGTGCCTTCCAGTACCTGAAGGGGGTCTACAAGAAGGTTGGAGAGAAACTGTTTACTAGGGGTAGTGGCTTCAACCTAGAGAAGAGTATATTTGGATTGCATGCTAGGAACAAATTCTTCACCATGAGGATAGTGGAATTCTGGTAAGGTGGTTGGGGCCCCATCACTGGAGATATTCAAAGTGAGGCTTGACAGGGCTCCAGGTAACCTGATCTGGTTGAGGATGCCCCTACTGACTGCAGAGGGAGTTGGACTAGATGACCTTCAGAGGTCCCTTCCAACCCAGAACATTCTATGTTTCTATACTTCTATGATTGTGTGTTTCTGTGTTTCAGGTATTGATCTTTATGGAGTACTTAGATAATATGTGGTCGTCATGTATGCTAAATTTATTTGATGTGTTCCAGAAAGCAACTGGGGGTGGAAATGTTATGAATTTTCACACACACACACACACATATATATATATATATAACTTGATAATACTGCTCAGAAGAGTTAGATTGTTTGCCAAGTAAATCAGAAACATTACACTNATACTTCTATGATTGTGTGTTTCTGTGTTTCAGGTATTGATCTTTATGGAGTACTTAGATAATATGTGGTCGTCATGTATGCTAAATTTATTTGATGTGTTCCAGAAAGCAACTGCGGGTGGAAAATGAATTTTCACACACACACACACACACACATATATATATATATACAGGTTACCCAGGGAGGTTGTGGCTGCTCCCTCCCTGGAGGTGTTCAAGGCCAGATTGGAGGAGGCCTTGAGTAACCTGTCCTAGTGGGAGGTGCCCCTGCCTATGGCAGAGGGTTGGAACTAGATGATCTTTGAGGTCCTTTCCAACCTTACCATTCTATGATTCTATGATTCTATAATGTCAAACTGACCCAAATTCATAGGCTGGGTAGACTGCTCCTAAAAATGTTCTTGGTACTATAAATAGTTCATTAATAAATCACATAAAATAAGTATGTAGAATTAGACTTCTTTAGTAACAAAGTGCTTCGACTTAATCAAAATGAGCAATCACATTTTGATTATTGCTGAGGTTAATGACTTCATCGTCATGCATTAATATGCAAATAAAATTATACAACAAGCATGTGAGGTTTCCATGTAACCATGTAATGAAAGACCCATTAGGTGTTAATTAAGACTTCCATGGATTGAAAAAACAACATAACCACAATTAAGAAATTAATATATGGAAGCAAAGGGATGCATTGAAGTGCACCTTCAGTGGACAAGGGAAAGGCAGCTGATGTCATCTACCTGGACCTGAGTAAAGCATTTGACTCTGTCCCACATGACATCCTGGTCACCAAACTGGAAAAGCATGGACTTGATGGATGGACCACTCGCTGGATAAGGAATTGGCTGGATGGTCGAACCCAGAGAGTGGCGATCAACGGCACAATGTCCACCTGGAGACCAGTGACAAGTGGTGTCCCTCAGGGGTCAGTGCTGGGACCAGTGCTGTTTAACATCTTTGTCAGTGACATGGACAGAGGAATGGAGTGCACCCTCAGCAAGTTTGCAGATGACACCAAGCTGTGTGGCACAGTCGACTTGCTAGAGGGCAGGGATGCCATCCAGAGGGACCTGGACAGGCTGGAGAGTTGGGCCCAGGCCAACCTGATGAAATTCAATAAGGCCAAGTGTAAGGTCCTGCACCTGGGTAGGCACAATCCCAAGCACAAATACAGGCTGGGTGGTGAATGGCTGGAGAGCAGCCCTGAGGAAAAGGACCTTGGAGTCTGGGTTGATGAAAAGCTCAACATGAGCCTGCAGTGTGCACATGCAGCCCAGACAGCCAACCGAGTCCTAGGCTGCATCAAGAGAAGCGTGGCCAGCAGAGCAAGGGAGGTGATTCTGCCCCTTTACTCTGCTCTCGTCAGACCCCACCTGGAGTACTGTGTGCAGTTCTGGAACCCTCAGCACAGGAAGGACATGGAAGTGTTGGAGCGGGTCCAGAGGAGGGCCACAAAGATGATCAGAGGGCTGGAGCAGCTCTCCTATGAGGACAGGCTGAGGGAGTTGGGGCTCTTCAGCCTGGAGAAGAGAAGGCTTCGAGGGGACCTGATAGTAGCCTTCCAGTATCTGAAGGGGGCCTACAGGAAGGCTGGGGAAGGATTATTTACAAGGTCCTGCAATGACAGGACAAGGGGCAATGGGCTTAAACTGGCAGAGGGGAGATTTAGACTAGATGTTAGGAGGAAGTTCTTTACAGTGAGGGTGGTGAGGCACTGGAACAGGTTGCCCAGGGAGGTTGTGGATGCTCCCTCCCTGGATGTGTTCAAGGCCAGATTGGATGAGGCCTTGAGTAACCTGTACTAGTGGGAGGTGTCCCTGCCTATGGCAGGGGGTTGGAACTAGATGATCCTTGAGGTCCCTTCCAACCTTACTATTCTATGATTCTATGATTCTATGATTTTGTTCTCCATTCTTCCTCATATTTGCAGCCACTGTGCTTGCTAAATAGGTCGTTTGTTGAATACATCAAAACACCTGCAGGCTTTTGATAAAAAAAGCTAATGGAATTCAGAAAAAAAAATGTTTACTTTACAAGGAACTTGCATGTGTAAGAAGTGACCATTTAGACCAGGGGTTGGAGTGTTTCTTTACCACACAAGAACAAAACTCCTCTGTAAATGATTTCTTTTTTGTTTGTTTGGTTGGTTGGATTTTTTTATACATTGTGCCATAACTCTACATCAACACTTTCCAGACTAACAACTAACTGTTGTTACCCAAAGTGGAAGGAAGAATTCTAAAATAGATTTACAGAGCAGGGCTATATTGTTATATTGTCTGTTTTAAGAAAAAGAGAAAAAAGGGTAAGTACATTGAGTTTGGTTTCATCAAACACCAAAATTGTTAACAACTCTGTGCTTAAGAAAGCCTTATTACTTGATAAATACCATTTCTTTTTTGAAAGGCACATGAACTGCCTCACTAAAAAAATAAATAATTCAATATTTATATTTTTGACAAATTATGACAAACTTCCTTTTGGCTTCAGTGAAGAAAGTGAGTTTCATCTTCCCTAACACTGGAGTGATTTAGATGTAGAAGTCCTCATACAAGACAGTCATTTAAAGTTTTTTATGTTATGTCAACCCACACTCCCAGATGCCTCTCTGCCAGGCTGCTCTCCTGCCATTCATCCCCTAGTTTGTAGCACTGCATGGGGTTATTGTGGCCAAAGGGTAGGACCCTGCACTTAGCCTTGTAAATCTCATGTTGTTGGCCTCAGTCTATTGACCCAGTCTGTCCAGGTCTCTCTGAAGTGTCTTCCTACCTTCCAGTAGAATGACACCCTCCCAACTTCATGTCATCCATGAATTTATTAATAGTAAACTCAATCCCTTCATCCAAGTCATCAATAAAGATGTTTAATAGAACTGGCCCCAGTGCTGATTCCTGGGAGACATCACTGGTCACCAGATACCAGTTGCATGCCACACCATTCACAACCACTCTCTGTGTCCAGTCATTCAGTCAGTTTTTAGCCCAGCAAAGGGTGTGAGGTCATACACAGTCTCCTTACAGTAGGTGTTTAAATTTAAATGAGATGCATTCTACCTTCAGGTATACTAGGAGTAAGAACTTACTCTGGATGCATTCTTCTGAATACAAAAAGAGATGCTTAACTTGTCTCCTCTTTGACTTAGACATGTGGAAGAATGAATTTTGTTCTCTTGCCCACTTAATTCACATTTCAGCTATAGTAAATTTCAAGATCAGGACATTGCATGATTCTCTGTATCATATGCACAGAAGGAGGATGAGTAAAGGTTACAGAAAAGGTAAGGACAGCTCTGAATATCAATATTCAGAGTAAAATGAACCAAAAAGGGGGAAAGAAGTATTTGCTGATTTGCTTCTCTGAAATAAAGGGCATTGGAATAGGGAAAGTGACTGTGGAGCTGCCACAGTCTTACTCAAGTTATGGACATATTCTGATCCTTTTTCAGACATAAAAATGCAATGCTGCCTCACATATTCTAAATGTCAGAAATGTAAAGGTGAAGTCAGTGTATTTCTTGAATGGTCACTGTCCTGGTTTAAACTGGAACAAAGCTAATCTTTCTTCTTGTACCTAAAATAGTGCTGTGTTTTGTCATGAGAAGAATGTTAACACCCTGTTGTTTTTAGTTGTTAAGAAATCAAGGATTTTTCAGCTTCCAGTGTCTTGCTAGTATGCAGCTGCACAAGAAGGTGGCAGGGAGCAGTCAAAGAAACAGACCAAAACTAGCCAATGGAATTTTCCATATAATACAATGTCATGCTCAGTATATAGATGAAGGTGGGCTGGAAAGCTAGGGCTCAGCAGGTGGTAAGCAACTGAATTGTGCATAATTAATTTGTAAACAACAACAATAATAATAATTTCAATTTCAATTATTGAATTGTTTTTACCTCATCCTATGAGTGTCTTCTGCCTTTCCTCCACAACAGGTAGTGAGAGGTGGGTAAGAGAGCACTTGTATGGTGTTTGGCTGCCAGCTGGTTTCAAACCACACATCACTAATTTTTATGGATATAGATATCTTATATTCTGTATGATCTAAAATAGCCACATAAAAGAGGGATTTTAAATCAGAGGAATTAAAATATAATAAATTAACAACCTGAGATGAGGAATTAAAAAAACTCACAAATAAACAAACAAACAAAAAAAACCCCAACAACCAAAAAAACACCACAGCAAGGTCACAAAAACTTTACTACTTCTCATTCAGTCTCGCCAAGATTGATCTAACTTCTCTCTACACTAAAAATATCTTTCTTTAATGAATCTCAAATTAATATCTTGTGTGACAAATAGAAGTATTTTTTAATATTTAATTCAAGTGCAGATTTGTGTAAATCTCACTATCCAAATCAAAATCAAATCCACTCTCTGGTTTCTGGCATGATCAAGAGACCAATTGCAAGTGATCCAAAAACTTGTTTAAGAATATGTGTTCTTAGCCGTATTATGGAATAAATATACAGTTTTAATCCAATGCTGGGTTCCCTTGTCTGTTGTTTAAATTCAGTAGTTTCAGACTGATACAGATTATACAGAATTAAATTGAAGAGGATATCTTTATGCTCCCATTACTTAGTTCTACTTCCTTCTCAATGTTCAATAGCAAGATATGCCTTTTATCTTTGGCATTATAACTTCTTGCTTTATTTAGAATTGGTATGAACACTATTGCTCTAAATATATGCTGAATTTCAAAGTAAACATAGTTCTTGGTAACACATCAGAGGTTTTTTTTGTTTGGTGTTTTGTGGGGGTTTTTTGTTTTTGTTTTTGTTTTTGTGTGTGTGTGATTTGGTTGGTTGGTTGGTTTTGGGTTTTTTTTTCGGAGATTCTTTTTCTTTACTTCTTACTCCTTTTCTTTACTTCCTCCAAATCACAAAACTTCTTTGATACAGGTCAGAATATGCAACATTACAAAAATTAGAATTAAAGCCAATCTTTTGTAAATGTTTTCTCACATCATGACAAAATGAAATCCAGTCACAGGTAAGAATAAATATTGGATTCCAGGCAATGAACTGGAGATAGCTAGTTGTATTACTGAGGTGACACTAAACATCGCTGTGGGAAGGAGCTCCATGAAGAGCAATAAAGCAGCCTTTGAAAGTTAATTTCCAGAGCAGTTGTAGCCTGACACTGCTCAACAATGAAGGAAGGGATAAAAAAAGAGTGCAGGAGACTCAGTGTACTATTACTGTTTTACGTGAAGTGGTAAGAGAAGCTACATGTCATACGAAAACTGGAATTACAGGGATGTGGTGATTTTGTAGTGTCATTCCTGGTGATATTTGTTGTCATGTGCTTCAAGACACATAAATAGAGGTGACTAATTCTGTATGAGTCTCTATCTCTTATCTAAGTAAAAAATATTTCTTGTTTGGACCACCTTAGTTGTGAATGCCAAATGCTTTAAACTATTTTCTCTTAATGAGACAGTCTCGCAATTCCAATTAAATGTTTCTCACTAATTTTTTTACATTGGCAATAGTAATACCTATTCATTTTCATGGAAGATTTAATTATCCATATCCCTTCCAGGAGAATAAATCTATTTTCTTGATGTTAGATAAATTAGGTGTTGGGATTAAAGGGGGAAAAATAAAAGTATAATAAAATTTACATAGTAATCTGAGATTGAATGGAGACCTTTGTAAAGAACAGAATAATCTAGTTAAAAAAAATTTAATTAAGGGCAGATTGTGAATTCCTTCTCTTGAGAGTTATATTGTATGGGACTGAACATGTGTCCATGAAGTTGAAGAACCTGTGATTTCTAAAAAGTAAGAAAAAAAGATATTTAAAAGGAATTGCAAGGGAAGAAACCTTTCAACCATTGAGTTCAAGCTTTTCTATCTTGGTCAGACATCTTCATCTGTATCATCCAGATAACGATAATTATTTTATATATATATTATTTTAAATTTTTATTTATCTTAGAAAGTTATTCTAGAATATCGTGTCTATGGTTTTCTAGATTCCTATACTCAGATTGATCCTATGGTGACTTTGGCTTTCATAGTTAATTAAAAAAAAAAAAAAAGTTACAAGCCAGAGTTTTACCTGTGTTTGTTTCTTTCCTTTGAAACATATGCACAGCAGTCCCCTTGAAGTGCTCATGTTAGCTTTCAACTTGCCTTCTTTAACCTCTTTTTTTTTTTTTTTTTGCATGACAAATTCTCCATTCCCAAATCAATCTCATAACTCTTTAATTAGACTTCTTTGAGTTTCAATGTAATAGGAAATAAAGTCTTATTCTATAGCTTCTGGTATTTTCCCTTGCCCCATAATATTGGAATAGAAATTAGATACGATAGATCTTCCAGTATATTAACAGATCACAAATGTACTTTAAGTGTGGTGTTGTTCAGTGAAGTATGAATTATACTGTTGTTTTTAAAGTGAGTGTACAGCCTTCAACTCATGCATAATTTCTGCAATTATTACTAACTTAAAAGCAGTAAAGTAATTTTAGTCTCTTTAGTTCAAATGAAGATATATTTATATAGTTATACAAAAGCTAAGGAAACTCATTTTATAGAACTGTTTCCAGGTTGTTAGTTTCCTATAAATATAAGGATTATCAGATTCTTCAGGAACTGTTCTAAAATTGTCCTAAAACTGTCAGAATGTTTCCAGTTTACATTTGTCTAACACTGTAAGGATGTACATATGTGTACACACAACTTGGAATTAAGCTTGGAGGTGGATCATGACTTGAAAGTAAATATAAAAGACATAAAAGAAATATGAAAACATGTCTATATGAAACAAAACTTAACAGCAAAGTGTCAAAGAAAAACAAGGGATGACAGATTAATATATATATTAATGCATCAAATGATAAAGAATTGTGGTGGATGAGCCTTTGTCAACAGCTAATCTCTCACTCAGCTGCTAACTTACGCCTTCTTCTCAGCAAGAGAGAGGTTTAAGACAGGATGAGAAAGCTCATGAGTGAAAACATTGACACTTTTGGCACAGGCTCCAGGAGAATCTGTTCCAGCATTTGAAGCACATCCTCCTCTTTTCTTTGCTCAACTTGGTGCCCATAGGGCTGCTCTTCTCACATTTTTCCCTTACTCCCTACTTCCATGTTGCAATTTGCCCTTTCTTAAATATTTTTGCTCCAAGGCACCACAATCTTGGTTGAGTACAGTGGTAGGTCCATTACAGCCAGTTGGAAAGGACTGTGTTTATTCAGGCACACCTGAGCACCTATGTCTTCTACAAAGATTCATGCTAGATTTTTTTGCTTATGAATACAATTTCTAGGACCAAATACAGCTAGTAATAGAAAAATAGCTCCTTATCAGAAGTGCAAGATAGTACATTTTAAAAAGATTTTAAATAGTTGCCATAAATTGTTAAAATAACCAGACAATTCCTATTATTTTTTGCCAAATCGTCGATGCTCCACAATATTTTAAAGGTCTATTGTTAGCTTGTCCTAAAGGTGCTAGTATACGTTTAAGTAGTCTGTACACAGAAACAAAGGGATTTGCTCACTTCTCCCTACAGGGAAATCTTCAAAAGAAGTTCAGATAATAGAAAATAAAAAATTATGAACATTATTTAAAAAAAAAAACAAAACCAAAACCCACCAGGCTGCAGACCTATCCCTGAAGTATCTGTCTCTCTGTTTTCTGGATAATTTTCTGACATACAGCCATATATCTACTTAAAAATGCTCGTGGTCACTTGAAGAAGTTATTTCTTGGACTGAACACATAATATTGAAGTCACAAATTTGGCATAAATCCAGAGTGTATTATAGTCCCACCATAGTAAGGATATTATTGTACTAAAATTTTACCATCTCTCTAAATCTGACCACTAATGAAATGATCCATAAGTCTGGGATTTCTGAGGGCTATTTTAGGAACTATTTTGAGAAAACAACAGCAGCAAACCAACCCAATCAACCAAGCAAGACTTTTAAAATTTTGTGTTGGTATTGCCTCGAGTGAACAGCCCTTCAGCATTGCTTCTTCTGTTGGTATGACACAACAAATTAACAACACAGAGAGTTTCATTGCTTCTTGACTAGATTTCTTCCCCTGACTGTTTTGATGTATGATTCTTACCCAACCATTTCACTAGCTGATCAAATGGCTCCTCTCTGGAAATGAGCAATGAGGTGAGGCTACTTTAAGATTACTAATTTACCATAGGAGAGAAAGACTGGTCAGTTCCTTTTACACATCTAGGGGATGCTTTAACCATTATGTCTCAGTCTTCTATGGACAGTGAAGTAAAATTGTCGGAAATCTGGGACCCATTTTGCAGTTGATCTGGCTAATGTCTGCTAGAGAGGGAAACATACAAATAAACTTTTTGTATAAATAAATGATTTGGGGGGACTGAGAGATAAACATAGAAAAAGTTAAACTCATATTTGAAGAGAGTATGACTAAATAAAGATACACCTTGAATAAAACTAATGACAACTTTTCTCTTGAGATCAAATTTGAAAAGTCATGGCAGACTGGTGAAGTTTCTGCTGACTGGAGGAGGGTAAACATAACACCCATCTTCAAGAAGGGTAAAAAGGATGACCCTGGAAACTACAGACCAGTCAGCCTCACCTCTGTGCCTGGCAAGATCATGGAGCAGATCCTGCTGAAAGTCCTGCTAAGG